>CAUYRT010096095.1:0-34913 GCA_963574885.1 Lepilemur ruficaudatus
GCAGAAACCCAGCACATCGAACAGAAAAGTGAAGATGCTCCATTGAAGGGACCATGGGGAGAATGAGCAGGGGGAGAAGCACCTCTACTTAAAATGTGGTGGCTCCCTGGCTGTGCCTGGGCAGCCCCTGAGATTCTGCAGAACAGTTTGAGACTCTCCGATGAGACGAGTTTATCACATTCTGCACACGATGCTTTGTGAGGAGCAAAAAAGGCTGAAACTAGCCTTGATCTGCTTTTGTTAGAAAGCCAAGAACTAAAAACAGTCTCTATTTTGACTTAATAAGCCCATTAGAACATACATATACTCATACAAAAACAACATTTTAAAGACTATAACACAGATGGACTTCAGCTGGAGCCACCCAAAATCTCAAGTTTGAATTTTTATTAAGTACAATTTGGAAGCAGGGGAGGAGTGGGATTATATTGCAGTGATGTACCAAGCCGGCTCACACTGGCTAATGAGAACTGTTTGTTAAATTTCTGGGAATTTTCTAAGACAATTGTTAAACACAGCATTATTAAAAATTAACTATGGATCCAGCAATTTCACTCTTTGATATTTACCCAAATGAGTTCAAAACTTAGGTCCGTACAAAAACCTGCACATAGATGTTTATGGCAGCTTTATTCATAATTGCCAAAATTTGGAAGAAACCGAAATGTCCTTCAGTGAGTGAATAAACTGTGGCATATACAGGCAATGGAATATTATTCAGTACTAAAGAGAAATGGGCTATCAAGCTATGAAAAGCTATGAAAAGACATGGATGAATTTTAAATGCATATTACTAAGTGAAACAAGCCAATCTGAAAAGGTACAAAGTATACGATTGCAACTATATGACATTCTGGAAAAAGGAAAATAACGGAGATAGTAAAAAGACCAGTGTTTGCAAGGGGTTTGAGGGAGGAAGAGATGAATAGGCATAACACAGAAGATTTTTAGGACAGTGAAACTATCTTGTCTGATACTGTAAGAGTGGATACATGTCATTATGCATTTATCAAAACCCATAAACTGTACAACACCAGGAGTGAACCCTAATGTAAACTATAGGACTTTGGGTGAAAATGATGTGGCAGTGTAGGTTCATTAATTGCAGCAAATGTACCACTTGGCATAGGATATTGATAGTGGGGTTGTGAGCAGCATTGTCGGGGGCAGTTGCAGGGAGCATACGGGAACTCTGTACTTTCTGCTCAATTTTGCTGTGAATCTAAAACTAAAAAATGAAATCTATTAAAAAATTAAACTATATAAATTTAATTTAACAAATCATATTAAAAGCAGAGGTAGTTAATATTCAAAACTTATCACCTCTTCATCATTATGTATTACTGTTCTATGCTCCTAAGTTTATTTATGTCTATTGTATCTGTAGGGTGGGATTATTATACAATGGGTGTGCAACTCTGCAACTCTTCCCAATTCTGTGTCAAGGGACCTCAGTTTGGTAGCTTGAAATCACATGGGTCATAGTGGGAGTGTACACATCATGGAAATACGCAATCATTACGCATCAGGACTTTCCCCTCGAAAGAGTAGATCATTCAGCTATCTGTAACACACCACTAATAGTGGGCACAGTTATTGGGCTCAGATTTTAGAATCACATATATATCTAAGGATGTTGACCAAAGTATACCTTTTGGAAACAGACTATGAAAACACAGATCTTCACATAGGATTAAACTAAATATTTTACTCCGAAGTCATCAAAGACCTCTTTAGAATAGTTCCAAGAATTCCCTCTTCCGAAAGCTAGGAACTCCAACCAATCTAAAGAATTAAATCACTCAAATTTGAAAAAGACAAGGATGCCTCAGGAGTAGCTCTCTTGCTATCAGAATTACTCAGATCGTGTTCTGATAGATACTAATTGCCAAACTGTTTACTGTAATTAAGTCTATCAGCATGATTTTCACCTGATGAAAATAAAGTGTGGTATAGTACATCTTTTGCAAAAGGAGTCTCTCATCTCCCTTAAACTATAAATCTGTGAGTCAGTAAGGCTTCTCTTCAAAATGTTATTTTCCTCCCTAAACAATATAAAGAAGCTTTTTTCTTTTTTTAAAAAAAATCAAATTAATATTGCCCATGAGAGAGAAGCTGGTTGCAGGCACCATTATTTCACTCAAACACTATTATATCCTGCCACATCTCATCAAGAATATTTAAGTATGTCTGAGGAACATGTTGATCTTCCACCAGTCTTTGCTTCCATCGATAAACTATGTAATTTTGAAATGATTTCAATCTGTCATGCCTCTTTCGAGTCCGTATGATGGTGCTACTGTGCAAATAGAATATGGAGGAACAGCTGTGGTACAAAGGCAAGCTCATGTCTAATGGGTATTAGCACAATTGTTTCTTTTTAGCCCAATGACTCCCAGTGTTGCCTGCTTATTAGCATCACTGGATGGGAAAAGACGACCCCCAACCCCAGAGATTCTGATTTAATTGGTCTTAAGAGGGTTGAGGGCATCAGTAAGTTGTGAAACCTTCCCAGGTGATTCTAATATCCAGCCAGGATGAAGACCCACCATTTGAACCTGTATAAAAATCATTTGATGCAGTTGATGTGAATTTGCTGTGCACCTAAGACATAGGGGAACAGGTTAAGTCAAATATCCTCATCCTTGGTAACAAGATTTCAGCATCATTTAGTTAAAGAAAACGGGAGTGGCTCCGCAGCAATTATCACGTAAAATCACTTTCTTTGCTGGGCAATCTCCAATGTTAACAGGTAAGTCCTATAAAGTCAATTCAGTTATATCCCACTGAGGGTCCATTCTGCAGCCAGGGAGGTGGGAAGCCCAGCGCCACCCGCTTCCAGGCTGCTCTGGCTGTGCTTCCTTCTGTTTGGTCTCCTGGCACTACCTGCATCTGACCCATTTTCTAAGCCAGGTCCCTGAGTCTTCTGCCAATCCTGTGAGCCCTGTATCTTTGCAAAAAAACAAAACAAATCCTTCCCACCTCCCCCCCCGCCCCCCTCCCCCGTGTCTTTTTGCTTAAAATAGTCAGAAGCACTTTTTGTTCCTTGTGAGAGAAAGAGTCCTAACTGATACTTTGTAATACCCCTACAGGAAACAGAAAACAGTGACCAGTTTTCATAAACATTTCTGAACCTAAGAACATAAAAATTCAAGAATAAAATGGTTGGGAGACTTTCCCTACAAAAAAAAATATTGCAAAGCATATACAAAAAGAAAATGGAATAGAACAGAGAATCTGAAAGCAGACTCAAGCATATGGAAACTTGGGATATAACAGAGATGGCATCATACATTGATGAAAGGATGGACTACTCAGGGAAAATTAACTTTCAGTGTGGGGAAAAAACATTACTTTCTGAGGCATTAAAAATCTAAATGCAAAAACAAAGTTTTAAACCATTTGGAAGAAAATATAGGAAAATATCTTTATGCCATTAGGATAGGAAAGGTTTTCTTTTCTTTCTTTTTCTTTCTTTCTTTCTTTTTTTTTTTTTTTTTTTTGAGACAGACACTTGCTCTGTCACCCTGGCTAGAGTGCAGCAGAGTCATCATAGCTCACTGCAACCACAACCTCAAACCCTTGGCTTCAAGCAATCCTCCTGCCTCAGCCTCCTGAGTAGCCAGGACTACAGGTGCACACCACCATGCCCAGCTAATTTTTCCAGTTTTTGTAGAGATGGAGGTCTTGCTCTTGCTCCGGCTGGTCTGGAACTTCTGGCCTCAAGTGATCCTCCCGCCTCAGCCTCCCAGAGTGCTAGGATTATGGGAGCTGAGCCACCATGCCTGGCCATAAAGGATATATATATACATATATATATATGTATTTTTTTTTTTGAGACAGAGTCTCACTCTATTCCCCGGGCTAGAATGCCGTGGCGTCAGCCTAGCTCACAGCAACCTCCAACTCCTGGGCTCAAGCAATTCTTCTGCCTCAGCCTCCCAAGTAGCTGGGACTACAGGCATGTGCCACCATGCCTAGCTAATTTTTTTCTATATATTTTTAGTTGTTCAGCTAATTTCTTTCTATTTTTAGTAGAGACGAGATCTCAGTCTTGTTCAGGCAGGTCTCGAACTGCTGACCTTGAGCGATCCACCTGCCTCAGCCTCCCAGAGTGCTAGGATTACAGGCATGAGCCACCGTGCCTGGCCCAGAAATGATATTTGTAAGTGAAATGTAAATTACCCAAAACTAAAAGAGAAGGACTAGTGAATTTAACTACAATTAGTTGAAAATTGTTGTATGAAAAGATACTATAAACAAAGTGAGAAGACAAGCCACAAGTTAGGGAAAGATTTTTGATTCATATAACCAGAAAAGGATGAACCTAGTATATATAAACAATTCCTACAAACCAATAAGTTATATTCTGTGTAAATATCTTAAAAAGAAAAAAACGCAATGAACTATAAACAAGTCAATAGAAAAAATGGGCAAGGGATAAAAATGGACAAAATACAAAACAAAAAAACTGAGTAGCCAATAAATATATGAAAACATGATTATTCACTGGTAATAAGGAAAATGAGTTATTTTATTTTATAGTCAAAAGTATTGACAAAGACATAGAGAAATGGCAACTGAAGCTGCTGGCAGAGGTGTAACTTGGCTCAATGATTTTGAAAGGTTATCTGGCAGCATTAGGTCAAGGGGAAGATGTATGTACATGCTCCAACCCAGTGGTGTTGCTTTTATGGGTCTATCCTAGAGAAATTCACACGTGTCCATGATGGGGCATGTATAAAGGTACTCACTGGAGCATTGCTTAGATCAGGAAAAAAAGAAAAAAGAAATAATCGAATGCCTATTAAAAGTAAATGGATAAGTTGTATATTTATATAGTAGAATGTTATATATATTATAAAGCAGTGAAAGTTAATGAACTAAAGCAGCATATCTCATCATGAATGTCAAAATGTAACGTCAAGTGGGAAAAACAAGTTGCAAAATCACATCAGTCAAATCAATACCAATTATTTAAAATTACTCCCAAACAATATTATCTATAGGAAAAGTACAAAAACAAAATCAGGAAGGACATTCGTTCACTAACTTCAGCATGGTGGTTACCCTGAGTGAGGGAAGGCGGGATATAAGATCAGGAAGCCAAAGGCAATTTGATTACATCTGTAGTTTCCATTTCTTAAAAAATATCTAAATCTAACATATGAAATCTGAGTGACGGTATGATCGGATTATATTATTTTTCTGTACTAGTTTGTCATATTTTAAATATTTTTGTCAATGAGAGTCTTCCGAGATCAGACCAGATTGGGCGCATTCAGGCTGGTATGGCCGTAGACTTAATGAGAGTCTTAACCTGGGTTTTTCTCCTTTCAACTAAGATGCTACTTTGAAAGGCTTTTTGCCATGGTCTCATATCTAAACATGTAACTATTTTAGTTACCTGCCCTGTGGATCTTCATGCTATATGTTATCTCTTGCTTCAGTCGTGAGGCCCCAGACCACAGCTGGTGAAAAACCCTGGCCCTTCTGGCACAGGGGCAGAAGACCATTGTGCAATTGGCAGCCTTTTCTCCTCTTCACTCATCCTGTTCAACCAAATGTCTGTGTTAACTGCAGGCTGTTGCTACTCATTGTCTGCCAGTGTTTGCTCTGCCCCTCCATCTCTTCCCACCACACTCACAGCTTGATAGGCTTTTTGTTTGTTTCTTGAGACAGGGTCTCGCTCTACTGCCCAGCCTGAGGTACAGTGGTGTCATCATAGCTCACTGCAACATCAAACTCCTGGGCTCACAGCTTGATGTTTGCCAGCTCACGCTTGTGCCATTTGTTGGCACTTACTGTTTTTCTATTAGTCTATGGTTGACCTTATTGCCTCTAAATCCTCTTCTCTGGCCTCTGCTCTCCCATCCACCAACTTTATGAACATTCTCTGTTTTATGACCCAGGTTACTGAGCAGATTGTTCATGCCGGTGTGGAGAAGGGACATCTTTGGAAAACCCTCTCCTTATTCAACCTCTCCTCTGCAGGTCAACAGTTACCTATGCACAATATTCCTCAGAGATGCCCATCCAGGCATTTGTGCACCTCTCATTGTGAAACACAATACATTGATATCTATCTATCTATATCTATTTTTGTGTCACACTACAGTGACAATCAAAAAAATAATTATTTTGATGCGGGTGACAAGGAGAAATAGCTTTATTAAAAGGAAAATAGAGATCACAGATTTTGCTGAATACATTTCCAGATTCTTTACTACACTTTTTCTTCAGGAAAATTGGATTGTACTGTATACAAACTTGCCTTTTCCCTTAAGATCTTATTCCGCGAGGTCTTTCTCAGGTCCCTGACCTGAGCTGCCATGTTCCCAGCAGCACTTGTGAGTTCGGCCGCCGTTCCCAAGATGGCGCCCGCGTGCCCGCAAGGTCTTGCTGCGGCTGCCCAGGCATATCTGCCTCATGAGGGGCAGCCACAGGAGGCCTGCAGGAAACACAGTCAAGGCCTCCCTCTGCCCCTCTGGGAAAGAATGTGAATGCATGTACACCCGCCAGCCAGACACATTGCGTGGGTGGGCGGCAGCCTGCTGTCTTATAAAGCACCTGCACAGGAGTCTCAACTTTGCTTCTTGGCCCGCAGAGCCTAAAACGTTTACTATCTGGCCCTTTACAGAACAAGTTTGCCCATTCCTGGAATAGCCTCTACAAGACATTATGTAGGAAGGAAATGAATGGTTCTTCTAAAGTTAGGTAGAACTTATCTGTAAAATTTCTTGGCATGATATTTTCCTTATGGAAACATAGTCAACTAATAATTCAACTTCCTTAAATGTTATTAAACTATTCATGACGTGTGTGTGTGTATATACATGAAATCGACTATCATTTTGGATAACCACAGTTTTAACTAGCTTCCTAGTGATGGACAATTAGACTAATTCCAGTACTTGGCTATGATTTAATATAATCCTCATGACCACCTTTGTGGGTCTGCTCTTAGTTCGCGGCAGGAAGACTTTGATCCTGTCAAAGGGAGATGGGCCTGCCTCCTTTCAATTCATCCTGGTGTCTGCACTGGCCTCTCCTGGGCCATTGTCTGAGGGCAGCAATAGTTTGCAAGTGGTGTGGGCAGGGCTGAGGTGGAATAAGAAGGGGTGGTAGATTGGGATGCTATCCCTTCACAATCCAACATGGAATGCTGAGGAATCTAAACGTCTTATATCCTAAACGAGTCTCCCACATTGATATAAAAATAGAAGGGTAGAGCCTATTTAACTTAACAGCTTGTTAGCTTGATTTATAACTTAAGTATTTAGGCATGTGCTAGGTAAGCCTCCATTTGTCTTTTCCAGGACTGGCCAATATTATGGGAAGACCTGCATCTTTGTATATATTAATTTTTGTGCACCTAGTTCTCTGCAATATTTGCAAATTGATTAAGAAATAGTGTGTTTTTGGTGACAACTTTCAGGTTCACAGGTTCAAGCACAGCCCTGTTTTCTAAATACCTATACTTGAATTGTACTTTTTAGATTGTGAAGAGTTTTCATATGATTTCAAATGACTTCATTTGATCCACACAATGCTCTTCTGCATTGAAAGGACAGTTGCTTTTCTTCTCTTTGTACAAAAGAGAGCTTTGGGGGTTGGCAAAGTTCAATGTCCTGTCCACTTGACACCCCTCCAATGTTCTTCTCAACCTCCCCAGGAAGCTTCTCAGTGCCATCCTGGTCAGAGTCTTTTGGGGGCTTTTGTAATTGGGAGCTCTTCTGAAATATTTTCTAGTATGACCTGTTTGGGAACTGCTGGATACGGTTTCTAATAATGCTTGTGGTTTGCCTTACTGCCTCTTCTAGTTGCATGACTTATGACAAATCACTTTGCCCTTGAACATGAATTTCTTCTTCTTAGTTGGGCCAGGTACTCCACTCTCTCCCAGATCCAGTTTCCATGGGGCTGTGCTTTCATGAGGAAATACTTCATTTTAGGCAGGTGGGAGACTGATGGATGATTCTTCTTGAAATCAGCTAGAAGATGGGGACCAAAACATCATGAATTTCTCAGGTTCCAACAATATTAGAATATTTTTTAAAAATAGAGTTATTTAATCCCTTGAGTCCTAAGTTATTGATAGCATTGACATAGCAAGATCTTTTGCAATTTCAAGCTTGCACAGGCCTCAGGGGAATTTGGGAGATGTTCTTCACTCTCTTGGGTCTCATCTTCCTCCTCAACCAGTTTCCTTTCCTTCTTTATATACTCCAGGCCCCTCATTCCTATATTACCCAAGATCTGAATTTCTCTCTTCTTTCTATCAAATCAACCATTCTTATTTCTATTTGCAAGTAAGATTGTTGTAAGGATTTCCTACACTAATTCAGTTGGCCTAGAGATAGTGGTCATTGGATTTTATGTAGTTTCTGTATCTTCAAACTGCTGACTTACCACTGCACTGTCTGCCTGAGTCATTCTCTAGTTAGTTCCCTTTCTCTACAGTATATTGGGAACATCTGTGTAAAATTCATCTTAACTCAGGAATATTTTATTCTTGCAAAGGCTTGAAGCAGGCTGAGCAACCTTAACAACTCTCTCTCCACCTTCACAATATCGATGGTGTGTACATCCATTTCTAAATCTCCCCATTTAGAAGGGACATGCTATTGTATCTCCCTTCAAAGTTCAGAGACCCAGCCAGCCACCACCCTACACTCTGATCCGAGAAGCACTGAACTGGTTCTCCAGGAATCAGGCCAGAAATCTTGCATCTGTACTCGGTCTCTGCCTGGCCCTTCGGACTAAGCCCTTAATTACATTTGTTCGCATACTGCTCAGCTCTAAGTTTTCTTTTTTTCTGTCCACTATTACACACATCACTGTTAGCTACAGATGCCACAGTCTCGGGCCATTCTCATGCATCTCTGCACCCAGACCAAACTCAAAGGTACCGATGAAGGATTTCCCTCCATCTTTTTACCTTGGACACAACTTGTTCAGAATAAAGATAGGTGCTCAGTGAACACAGGTCCGTCCACTTAGGCAGCCAGCTGTTCTTTCAGTTGCTATTTATTGGGTGCGCTGGACATGTAGGCACAATGCTAGGCCCCAGGAAGAGACAAAGGAAATACAATCTTTGACTACTAGAAAACTAGTCTGGAGGTGAAAACTAAGGAGCAAGTTATACAATTATTACAAGTTAGTGTTGTAAGAATGAAAGGGACTTCCCCAACTCCCCTGAGGGTGGAATTAGGGAGCCATGGGAGAGCCTCCCAACACACACACCCAGAGGTGACCAGAAGGTTAAACACAGTGCCTATGGCCTTCAAGGTACCTTTTAGAAGACAATTATTGTTATTTTTTTAAGTGTGAGTGGGGATCGTGGGGGTGTCTGGAGTGGGAGGAGCAGCTTCCAGGATCCTGCCCCCACTGCAGTAGGCCTTTGCCTGTGGAGTCCCATGGACCTTCCCTGAAGAACACGAGCAGTGCTGCCTGGCATTGAATAGCCCTGCCCCTCCACCCGCATCCCGGCAATGAGCATGCTCACCAGGGGACCGGTGGTTTGCACAGCTTTCACAAATAAGACCAAACACCATGCTTTCCTCGAAAACTTCTGGAGCCCTCTGTGGTGACGCCCTCTCTATTGTGGGGTGCACAGTCTCCCCAGGCCCAGGCTTCCCCAGAGCAAGGCCACGTAGCTCCTGTCCCCACTTCCCACCACCTAGGCCTCTAGCCTGTCCCCTTGCCCTCTCTACACTCCTCACAGCCAACTCTTATCCAGCGACTGCTTCTCCAAGTGCTAGCGACTGCAAACCCTAAAGAGGCCTGGAAAGAGGATGCTGGAAAACACACATGGGGTGAATCCGGAAGAGGCAAGGTCTGGCAAGCAGCCCAAAATTCTATGTGAGCTGACGCTGTTGGCTGACCGGACACTTGACCCTTGACCTGAACCCAGGAAACATGCACCCTCCTCTCTTTCATTTTATCTATGGCTCCGTGCAAGCTTCCTACTTATGGGAACATTCTGACAGAGGAGAGCTTTCATTTGGCCAGATACTTAGATCGGATGGTTTGTTCCCCTCCTTGGGACCAGTGGATTCTCTCGTGGGCCTGTCACTGTGCCTACATCACAGGTGGGTTTCACAGGCTTCTTAGCACTTAGAGACGCTGAGATATTTGGTGCATGAAACCTTCTATGATATGATTCTGGAAAATTCCTGCTGCACCACAGCCCTTTTCACCATTGTTAATTGGGAGCAGAGTCCAGCTAAACCCGTGTAATGGATGTTCCTCCCTGTTTTGATATTGCACAGAATGAGGAAAACAGGAGACAAATGAAGTGGGCTTCATGGTGCTCTGGAATCCTAAAACCAGGTTAGACTAACCATGCACTGTTTTCCTCCAGTCTAGATTTCTGAAGGATGAGCCTTTTAACTCTCACCTGCTTGAAAGAGAGGGAGGAGAAGCAGAGGAAGCAGGAGCTGAGGTGCAGATTGCTGCCTCCCGGGACAAATAATGGCAACAAGAAACGAAATTCATCTGGCAGATGATAAGGGCTTCAGTCTGTTGGGAAATGAACTCAGCCTGGCTTCTCTGCTGCAGTCGTGTGAACTGGAAGGACACAGCGCAGAGCAACCCCGGTCCTTCCAGAAGCACCAGGGCCTTTGGCAGTTTTTGCTTCAAACACCACAGAACGCAGAGAGAACCCCTGATGCCGTCCTTTGACTAAACAGCCCAGAGCACCAAATCAGAGGCTTCCATTTTTAGATTGCAAGAGGAACAACTAAGCTTTCATGAGCAGGAATTTGCTAACGTAAATTGAGCCTTTGCAAAAAGGCTGAAGTCAGCCCTGGGGAGGGAAAGCACAGGAAATGTTTGCTGGGGTTGGTGGGAGAGGGAGCTCCATGGACAAAGGTGCATCGCTGTGCAGTCAGCCCCGCTTCCTCTCTAGCCAGACATCGGAGGGGTGACTTTTGTATTTGCAGAGAGGATTTGGCTAATTTTGTTGTATTTGTTTACCTTATAGTCATGGAGCACTCTGCACAGTCTGTTGGATAATCTCTAATTATTCCTTTCTTCCTCATACCTGTGAGACTGACACTCCCTGTATTTCAGAGGAAGCCAGCACCAGGGATGAGGGGATCTGCCTGAGCTTGAGTCTCCTGGAACATTCCACTGGAATCGAGACTCAAATGATCTGTGCAAAGAGGTCAGCAAAATAAAGGATTCACTGCAGTTGGTGTCCTTTTGTGGTGGTTGCTGGACTTTGTGGTCCAATCCCTTTCTGGCCCCCCCCAATTCTGTAATCCCTCTTCTGTACTTACAGGCAGCCCTGTGCAAGTGTGTTCAACAGAGAGAAATGCTGTTTTGAATCAGCCCTCTGAGATCAAGCAAAGCATGATGCCTAAATCGACCTGCCAGACTTTGCTTACTCTATGGCATGTGTTTCCCAAGGAAAACATCAGAGATAAAGAGAAGTATGAAAAGTTTAGACTAAAAGGTGGGATAGAGGAATGAGAAAAAAAGGTGTCTTTAGAGCCGACAACACAGGAATGCCGTAAAATGTAGGACAATCTAGTTACTAAGTCAAAGGAAGAAATATGAAGGAAGTAATGTATCAAAAAAATTACAGAAAAATACTATGACTGTAGCCAAGTGAATGATACATTAGAGATATAATAAATAACAATTGCACAGGCTGAAACTTTGTGAATTGTCAAAGTATTAAAACATTTTAAAGAGTTTTAAAAATATTTCTTTATTGGTTAAAAATATTTAAAGCTTTAAAAGTGTTTCCAAACCTCATCAGTAGAGGACATGCCCAAATTTCTACCCAGGTGATGTTTTTGAAATGTGAAATAATGCAAGCAGTCCTTTAAAATGGAAAAAGAATGCCTTTCATGTTGGCCTCACATGATTTCCATATGTTTTAGTAATAATGTAATACTGAATCCCTTGAAATGTGCAGGGATTCAAGGCTAAAGCCAATACATCATTCAGAGTTTTAAGTAAACATGTAATTTTTTTGGAAAACAATATTCTGGAGGTTAATTTTCAATCTCTACAATACCTGTCAGTCTTAAGGATGGGAAGGTCTGCTTGTCAGAGTTTGACACCTCTATGAAGTCACATGGGATGAATCCTATCTCGGCCCACTCACTGGCAAGGAAGGAACACAAGCAGCTGTAACCACTCACCTAAAAATATAGTGGCATTAATACAAGTGATTGCAGACATCAAACCAAAGAGCTGGGGTCCCATAGGAACACAACTCCAAACCAAGCTTTTTGAAATCTGGTTTCCGAATATGACACATTGCTGCCTTGCCTTTGTGGGTTTACTTATCAGGAAACTGCATGTTAAAGAAATGGGGGTGGAAATGAAGATTGGACACTTATTCTTAAGCTGATCAAATTCTCCTCGTTGCAGACCCGAGGTAGAGCATCGATGGGAAAAAGGCCAGGGGGTGGGGTGGATGGGCTTCCAGAGACAGGGACCCTCCTGCGTGATGCTAGTCAGACTTCCTGCATGGGGGGCCCCAGGCACATGGGCCTCCTGCCTTCCCCAGCTGGACTCATCTTCTCCCCAGAATTGCTTAGCTTCCAGCTCAGAAAAGATTGGAAATAAGTTAGAACCTTAGATCTTTAGCCAATAACCATGTTTATAGATGTTGAGGACTTGAGATCCTGCCTAGTTAGAGCCAAATCTCAGGCACTCATGGCAGCCGTCAGGAATGAGATGGTCCAATTGTATCCAGTTGGATTTTCTTCTGGAAACCGAAGGCATAAACAGTATAATCTAAACACTGAGAGGTCTCAGATCACGGTTTATATTTTTCAGTATTATTTGCAAAAACATAAAATTGAAGTAACTCAGTCATCCTGTTGGTGAGCAAGGCCGTCTTAGAGCAGGCATGCAAGATTTCTAAGTCAATCTTTTCAGGCCATGACAACTTTGCCCTTGGACACAGGAACCCCGGGCTATGCTTTTTATAAACAGGGTTTGTGTATCATTGTCTTTTATTCTGGAGCCTTGCACAGTGCCTGGCCTAAAGCCAGTGTTCAATAATGGCTCATACAACTAAATCAGGGAGCTTCCTAGCTGGTCTAGCTTGCTGGTTCATTATATATGTTGCTGCCATATTAATCATTCTGATGCATTGCATGTGAAAAGAATATGGACCCCCTCAATCAGTCCTCCAAAGCCCCTGTTTCAGGTTTTAGAACGTACTATTCTTTTTACTGTATCCTTTCATTAATTCCACAAGTATTTTATGAGCATGTTCTACGTACCGGCAGTAGCACCTATTGATGAATAAGAAAGGTCTGCCTACAAGAAACCCAACATATACCATTAAACTGATTGATAATTGTGTCACAGTGTGCAAAGGGCATGCGTGGGGTGGGGAAAGGACCAAGCTGGGCGTGGGGGGTTGCTCCCGTGCACCCCTTCACCCAACTCCACTGCTCCTCCCACCTGCGGGCTGCCCCAGGTCCTTGTCTCAATGCCTGACCTTTCAAAAGTTTTGGGTAGTAAAATCAGTATTTTTCTGTATATGGCAAAAAGATAAATAAATTCTGGACGGACCAACACTGAAGTCAAGATGGGCAGTTTCCTCCTGTCATTTGCAAGGACGCGGAGGAACCTGGAGGACATTATGCTTAGTGCAGTCAGCCAGGCGCAAGAAGGCAAGTTCTGGGTGATCTCACTTACAGGCAGGATCTAAAGGAGCCAAACTCCTGACAGCGGAGATAGAACTGTGGTTCGCAGGGCCTGGGGAGGGTTGGGAGATGTTGGTCAGAGGATACAGAGTTTCAGTGAGCCAGGAGGAATAAGTTCAAGAGATGTAATGTACACCACGGTGACTATGATTAATAACAATATACTCAAAAATTGCCAAGAGAGTAGGTTTTTAAGTGTTCTCACCACAGAAAAATAAGAATTATGTGAGCTAATGCATATGTTAATTAGTTCAATTGAGCCATTTCCCAATGTATACATATGTCAAAACTTCATGTTGTATACCGTAAATATGTACAACTTTTATTTGTCAATTAAAAATTTAATGAATTACAGAAAAATATCGGGGGAAATAAGCAGAACCAAGGGCTTTGTCTTATTTTGGAATAGGGCGTGCAATGTGTGAGTTGAGCAATATGCAAAAGTAGATGTTAATTTGATATTAAAATAAATTCATAAATAAGTACAAATTTAAAAAGTAAAACTTGGGCGCTTTCCTGAAGGGACATAGAGGAGAGAAGGACGCAGGATCTAACCATGTTGGCAATGGTGTGTATTTGAAATTATTGGTAGGTACACAGGTGTGTGCTGTGCTACTCTTTATGCCATGTCTGTGTCTTAAATAACCCCCCAAAATGTACTTTGAAAAAGACCTTCTTCCACCTTCTCAACATTCCAAGCCACATCCGGCGCCTGCAGCGGCCCCTGTTTGCGGCCGGGAGGGCCCCGCTTTCTCCCCGCTGACCCAGGCTGCTGGGGGCCCCCTGCGTTTTCTGCTCATGCCATGTCTACTTTGGACTCACAAAATACTCCTTCACCGAACGAAGAGAAACAAAGGCTCACTTGTCTTCTACTTCCTTCTGACCTTGTCTAGAAAGATAGTCTTCTGGCCCAGCCCCTTCTTTCTTAAAAGGGCTGTGCCCTTCGACAGTTTATTGTCCCCAAACTGCATTAAACACTTAAGAAAACTGATGCCTGGCACAGGCTTCCCACTGAACAGCCTTCTCCTGACAGACAGAAATGTGCTCTGTGCTGCGTCTTGTTTGCGTTTGCTGTCTGTTTATGGCGGGGCGGAGGGCGGTTAGTCTACCTTTGCATGGCAGTCCTCCCATTTCTTGCTTACCGTCCAGACTGTCTTCATCTCCACACCTTTCCTTAGGTGCAGCGGAACTCCTACACGGCATCATCAGTGATCCAAGATGACGTTGTGCCAGGGAGGTCAGGTGCTGCTGCTCTGTCCCCAAAATCTCTTGTCCTTTTCAGCTCTAGCATCTTATGAGGGGCCAGTCTATGAAGGTTTTTGGCTTGTTTTTTTCCCTCTTAACCCATCACCATGAACAGCTCTCAGTCACGCAGACACAGAGATTCCACTGGAATTGCTTTTCTTTACACAGAACCCTGTTGCCATGTCGAACTTCTGCCTTTCTGGGCATTCATACAGCTCTATGTCTGTTTTCTTAGAACTCAATTTTACCTCTTTGGTGTCATATTTCTTTCCCCGGAAAGGCTCATGCCACCTGGGAGCATAGGCCCTCGCTTATAAACCCATCCATTGGCAGCATCCCCTTGAGATGGTTTCTTTTGCTGTCTGTCCTCCACGAGGGCGCTGGCTTTCCCATGCCTGGCACTGCTGCGGTGCAATGCCATGCTTCGTACATGTTTACTAGGTAAGCACAACCAGATCCAGAATCAATTCAGCCTTTCCTCTTGCTCCCTGGTAACCCCTGCCTTCATGCCAGGACAGTGTCCTTGAAAATCATTTTAGCCTCAGGGACTTTTGTTCAAATGAAATAAGTATAAACTAGAAAAACTACAAATATATAGACAATTGTTTTTTTCCTAAGTAGTCACTCAAGCCCTTGTCTCATATATTAACCAAAGAAAAATCCAGTATGTTCCTTATGAACCCTCGCTTCCAAAAGAAAATAAACACACGCAAGAACAACAATAGCAACAACAACAACATTGTCTTCCAGGAACGCAGGGCAGACCACCCAGGATCATGGCCGGGCTACTTGCTGGCCACCTGCACTGCTATTGCAGCCAGATCGCCAAGAGCACAACAGACATTCACCTACTGCTGCCAGGAGCCCTCCCAGGAATGGAGTCCTTCACTGACCAACCAGGATTTCCAGACAAGGGGAGTCCCCTGGGCCAAGGGTGCTCCCCCACCAGGGCTCCCAGGGCCACTGTTCTGAGTGCTCTACTCAGTCCCCAAGCACACGTGTCCCCCGGTGCTGCAGGGCCTCCCCACCACCATCCTCCCCTCCCTGCGCTCCATCCCAAGGCTCAGGCAGCTTTTCCCTTTGAACCTACAAAACACGAGGGGTCCAGCTGCCCTCAGCCTCTTCCCTAGACCGTGGAGCTCCCTCATGGTCACCCTCCTGGGTGAGGATGCTTTGGTGACTATGTCATGACAGAGAAAAAGAAAGATGTCAGAAGCTAGATCTCTGTGGAGGGCTCCCTACTGCATCAGAAAGCCTGACAAGCACCGGTCAACTCAACTCGGCCTGCTGGGGGTGGCGGAGGGGACTCCTGGGAGCCCCAGGACTTCCCAGAGCAGCTCAGAAATGGCCACCCTAGTGGCCTAGTGGTGTTCATGTTTCCCCAGCCATTGCAGTCTCAACCCCAAGGGTCTCTTGAGGTTCCATCTCAGTCCTTAGTTCTAGTGTTTGGGAGTTGTTTCTTGTCCCCAACAAGGAAATTTGGGGTCATATGATTTGCAAAGAGGACAACTCCAGGCTCCTTAGCATCTGCCATGCTGGTAGACAGGTCATGTCCCCATTCGAGGACATCCTCTGTGTTCATGGGCTCACACCAGTTCCCATGGATCATCCTTGGAATAACTCCCCTCCTCAGTGCTCCTGTGGCCCCAGTGAGCCGGCCCTTTAGTGTCTTTGCCTGCTCCTCTACCATGACCACTGCGTTCACTCTGTCGCGTGTTGACAGCATTGGTTTACTCAGCTGTCTCCATCCAAGGCAGTGGCCCTCTTGGAGATCTGGGGCATTTTGTTCATCAGTTCATTCAACACTCATGCCAGACGCTCACTGTTTTGGGTCCCATATCTCACCTTTGTATACCTAGACAGGGGCAGGCTCCCTGGCCAGACAAATTTGGATTCAGTCAAAGGCTGCACTTAAGATCTAGAAGGTCACATGTGGCCTTAAGGCTGCAGGTTCCCCACCCTTGACCTAGAGCATCACACATTGATGTGTCAGTTCTGCCAAGAGTCAAAATAGAATCTTTATTCTGTAAAGTGGGGAAGCTAATAATACCCGCCACATGGGGTGGTTGTAAGGACCAAGTGAGTCAATACAAATAAGGCACTTAGAATAGCACCGGGCCAGTTGTTGACACTATGCACGGGTCAGCAGTCACAATAATGATGGCGTGGATGATGCAGGAAAGAAAGGGACAGCTAGTGCACAGGATGTGTGGTACTGCACCCAGGCACCCCTCAGGATGAGGGACACATTCCCCCAGGGCGAGGGCTTGGCTGCTGGCAACTCACACTGCATCCCGCTCTGGGAGTTGATCTTGGCCAAAGGAATCTTCCTGGCTCAAGGTCATGCCTCCTTCCTCGGGTAGTCAACATTCTAGGAATGGTCAGTGCTGGGGTGCAAAGTCGGGACATCTCTAAAGGGCATCCTGGCCCCAGAGCACCCGTGGGCTGGGCCGAGGCTTCTGCTGCTACTGCGTCGCAGCCCAGCTTCTCCCTCCCACCAAGTCCCCCTTCATGCCCTTCAGCGTTGCTCCTGAGAGCACAGCCCCCAAACCTCCCCACACGAGTCGCAAGAGTCCCAGGGCCTGTTTCCAAGGTCCCTGCCCTGTGATGACTCGGAGCATCCCGAGGATGCTCCTTACTTGCATCCTCCCCCCGAGTCCCATACGGTCACGGCCACATCCTCCATAACCAAAGACAGTAGATTAAAAGGGCGAGATTAGACTTGCTGCCTGGCCAAGAAGGCTGCGATGAAACAAAACATGCTTGAACTGAATCCGAAGATACTTGGAATGAGAGCTAGAAAGAGGTGTTCAGATTAAGATGGTTCCAGACGGCAGGTGGATCCCCTCTCCTTCCAGAGACCCCCAGAAAAGAATAAACATTATGTAAACATGAGATTGATGAAGAGAATCACAGACAGATGAGATGTTTCGATGAAACCCTGGGAGAAGGAGAGGAGATGGGGAGGGTGGCCTGATTTCCGGGTGCTCTGGGGAAACGGGAGCCGCTGACCCACGGAGGGAAACAGCGTCACAAGGTGGAACAGGTCTGTCGGCCACCTTTTCTATGTAGGTTTTGGTTTCCCCAAACTATTTAACTTTTTAAACCATCTGCTTGAGCTCCACAGCTTTATAACAGTTAAAAAGCATTTTAAATAGAGAGAACTTTTGAAGAGAATCATTTTTATCTCCCTACTCCCTTTGGATCAAATAAAATTCCAAGCAAAGGCCATGTAAAAGCATCACAGTGACGCGGCCGTGGGGCAGGAAGTGGGCAGAGTGCCCGGGAATGGTGGCCTTTCTCACCTCCTGCGGGGACTCCAGGGACGGAGTTCAAAAGCATGGTGCGACTAAAGGGCGAGAGACTCCATCTGCTCTTAAGCAGTGGTGTTTCCTTCCGGGGAGCGTGGGCTGCTGTTCCCAGCACGCGGCGGTGGCCCACGCAGGATTAGCTGGACTGTCTTCCCTTTTTTACCAGAAACCAGAAGCATTAGGGACTTCAATGAAGAAAGGACGGCGCCTCCTAAAGTAGCTCGCAGGTTCGCCGCATTCCCGAGCATCCCTCCGCGCCAGGCAAAGGAGTTCAGCATCGCAGAGCTGAGGGCCTTGCGGTGGGTCCCCCGCTCCAGGCCCGCCCGCCCGCGGTGCCACCGCAGAGAAGGTGCTGGTGAGGAGACAGTGCTGCAAGGAAGGTGTTTTAAAGAGGTTTAAATGGTGATAAGGAGGCAGACGTGATTTAGTGTGTGCCAAAGCACAGGTACTGTGGGATGATTCAGAACACAATTGGTCGGGGAAATCGGGGAGTGAGAGAGGATTTCTGTATTTCTCCAGGAAAGCATGTAGGGAAGAAAGCAAGTCACCCCCACCAAGGGTTCCTCAGTGTCCCCCCGCCTGCCCTGACCACGGTGTAGAGAGCACAGGTGAGTGGAAAAGTGAGAGCAGAGACACGGTGAGAGTCAGGGAACAGGGAAGTCCGTCCTGTGGTGTATTTAGTGGCATTCCAGGTCAGCACCACGCATGGCTTTCTCCAGCACTATTCTAAAGAAACCACGGAGGTTTGGTGAAGCAAGCTAACAGTGACCGTTTAGGAAGGAGAAATCCATGCTGCGTGGCCTGGTAGTGGTGACAGTCCAGGTTTTGCTGGTCCTCTCTGCTTGCCTGCCTCGTCCCTGGGTCCACACTGCGGATTTCACAAGGTCTGCTGGACAGGTGGGCTCCTTGTGCCACAGGGGTGCCCACGGAGACCCTGAGGCCTGGAGGGCTTTCCTTGCACATGAAAGCAGTGACGCTGAAGCCAAGGTCCCCTCTCCTGCTGCAGGGTCCCAGTGCTGCACTGTCCAGTAGAAACAGGCTCCAGGCCTGGGGCAGCACCTGCAAGGTGCCAATAATGCACTTTCCTGCCCCCTTCCCGGGCCCTTCCCCAACCACCTTCCTTCCTCCAATTTAACCTCAGCCTGCCCCTGCAGGCTCTGCCCCCACCCAGGGCCCACCCAGGGCCCACCCAGTCCTAGTTTGAATTAGCTACCTCTTTGCCTGACCCCAGCCTGACCTTACCAAAACTTACCTCTTCTCTGGCCTTTTCTTTCTGTTGCTGTTTCCAAAGGTTTCAGCCAGGTGATATGATGAAGAGCCCCTCCAGGAAGGAAATGTTCACTCTGGCCAGTGTCCTCTGCAGATGATGTCTCAGCTCAGGGGAAAACTGTCAGAGTGGCAGAAGAGACTTCTGTGCAAGAAGAATTGAAATGGTCTGGAGCCATAGCTATTTTTAAAAAACTTTATTATTGAATGGATGTTATTAATTTCATTCTGAAGGAATGTATTGTCATTTTCTAAGGCTACTGCAACAAGTTACCACAAACTCAGTGGTTTAAAACAACACAAATTTACTGTCTTACAGTTATGGGGGTCAGTCTGACATGGGTCTCAGCTGGCTGAGATCGAGGTCTTGGCAGTTCCTTCTGGAAGCTCTAGGGAGAGTCTGTTTCCTCCCCTTTTCCAGCTTCTAGAGGCCACCTGCATTCCTTGGCTCGTGGCGCTTTCCTCCTCTCCAAAGCCAAGTCGTCTCCCTGCTGCCATCTCTCTGGTTTTGCACTTCCCTTGTCACGCCTCTCTCACTCTCTGGCTCTCCTGCCTCCTTCCTTCCCTTATAAAGACTCTTGTGGTTATGTTGGACTAAGCAATAACCTCCCATCTCAGTGTCATTAGCTTAATCCCATCTGCAAAGTCCCTTATGCCATGCAAGGTTCGTATTCATGTGTTTTGGGAAACAGAATCTACACATCCTAGGGGTGGAGGTGGGAAGGCACGATTCTCCCCACCGTGGAGTGAGAGGTGAACACACACAGAAGCAGGCTCTTCTGTGGAATTCCTGCCTGATGTTATGGGGATGTGGTGCAATTGCTTTCCCACTGGTGGTCCACTCTGGCCCCCACGTGGGTGGGTGATCAGGGAAGAAAAGGACAGGGGCAGTCACTGTGAAAACAATGTGATAATTTTGGCTCATGTGCTTCTGCCAACAGGGCAAGTGACACTTCTCTGAGTTTGGGCACCCTTCCATTTCTCGTATTAATCCATGAGAGTCAAGTCATTAGCCCAAGAATGTTCCGCACAGAGTACTCAACCTGCAGAAACAGTCTAAAAGACCATAGATCGAAAGCACTGGAAACCAAAACAAATTGCGACCCCCAGCCTCGCAGCCTCACTTGGGAGCACCGAGGCTGAGAGAGGTGCCGTAAACTCCCCAGATCTGGAAGTGCCTGTTCCGAGTGTGCTTAAGTTGGAATGGAAGGCCTGCCAGGATCTGAGACTGGCAGATGGGGACTTTTGTGCAGAGAGAGGTGTTGGAAATGACTGTTGCTGTTAGAACATCTACCCAGAATGAGAAGAAACGAAATTCCATTTTCAAGCCATCAGTTTTTCCCTGTGTTATGATGTGCTGTGTGTCCCAGGAAGACGGCATCAGTGGCTATGTGTAGGGTGGGCAGGTGCTCTTCCTGGGGGAGGGCTGGATTGTGCCAGCGTGACCTTGTTCAGCACCCTTGTGTCTAGAGGACCCTGCCATGGTTACACACACTCTGTGTGGTGCCAAGCGAGCCATCAGCGGAGGGTACAAGAAACTGCCAGGGCTGGCCCCCAGGCTTGGCCACACCCCCTCCAGCTGGTGCCCTCTCCACTGTGAGACACTGCTCCCAAACTGCCACCATCCTATGTGCTTTCCTTTGGGGTGAGCATTGCCCGGTCCAGGTGACATAGTTAATGTTCATGTGTTCTGGACTGGAACAATTAGAACCAACTATACCTGCCTATAGGGAGAGGTGTACACTTAGCCACTGGGAACAGGGAAGAAGCGCTGAAATCTGGACAAAGAAGGTCTAGGAAGTTCATCTACTGAAGGTCTTGTACTTGCCAGGTGCTGTGCTTTGCACACTCATGGAGTCTTCTTAACAACCCTAAGTTCCCAGGTCCTATTTTCCACATTCTGTATAGAAGACGGAGGCTCATGAGGGCTGGGCACTCCTCTCCTGGACGGCCTAGGTGAGGAGGGCCCCTGAGCTCTGGATCTTGTCAGAGAGCACCTGTGGGCCGGGTGCAGTGGCTCATGCCTGTAATCCTAGCACTCTGGGAGGCCAAGGCGGGCAGATCGCCCGAGGTCAAGAGTTCAAGACCAGCCTGAGCAAGAGTGAGACCCCGTCTCTACTAAAAAAAATAGGAAGAACTTAAATGGCCAACTCAAATATATAGAAACAATTAGCCAGGCATGGTGGCTCACGCCCACAGTCCCAGCTATTCAGGAGGCTGAGGCAGAAGGATTGCTTGAGCCCAGGAGTTTGAGGTTGCTGTGAGCTGGGTTGATGCCATGGCACGCTAGCCCAGGCAACACAGTGAAACTGTGTCTCAAAAACAAAAAAAAAAAAAAAAAAAATGAGGACCTGTGACTCAGGTCTCACCTGGGGCTGGGGCCTGAGCTCAGCTGAGCAGAGGCTAATAGGCTCATGGGGTTCATTGGATCTCACGGGACAGATCTGCTTGCTTTGAAACTCTGAAAAATCCCTTTTGTAGAAAAGGCAAAATGAACCTGATTCACAGCCACACCATGTGTGGCGTAAGTTAAGCCCCTTCTGCTATTTGAATGTTATTCAAATAAAGGATTATAAACCATCTCAGCAGCTTACATTACCATTTCCAAATGCAAAAACAAAGAAAGAACCAGTGTTTAGAATAAGGGATTTGTTATTTGACCAGAAAAAAGAAAGACATCATTTTCAATTCTAACTAACAGAAACTCAGGTATGAGAATTGCTGAAGAGAACATTCTAGACTAATCCTTTCCCTTTGCCTCCTACCCACACAAAATCCCAAATCCCTTCCAGGACACCTCTGATGAGTGACCTTGAACTCATTCGGTGATGGGAATAGCCTTCCCTCCTGAGGCAGCCAGCTCCATTTGGTTTGGTGGGAGATTATGTCTGTGATTAATATTTTAACAGCGTAGAAAGAAGCAATACTGGTAGGTTGGATCCCCTCTTTTCTCCTCTCTTCCCCTTCCCAGGGAAGGAGACCTGCATTCCTCTCCTATTGCTTCTGTAACAAATTACCACAAATTTAGTGGATTAAAACAATACAAATTTACTGTCTTACGGCTCTGGGGGTCAGAAGCGTGTAATGGATCCCACTGGTCAGAGTGTCAGCAGAGCTATGTTCCCCCTGAGGCTCTAGGGAGGACTGTTTCCTGCCTTTCCGGCTTCTAGAGACCACCTGCTTTTCTTGGCACATGGCCCCTTCCTCAATCTTCAAAGCCAGCACATAGCAGCCTCAAATCCTTCTCTGACTCTCCTGCCTCCCTGTTTGGCTTATAAAGACCCCTGTGGTTACCTGGGGCCCACCCAGATAATCCAAGATCATCTCTCCATCTCAAAGTCTTTAACATCTACAAAGTCCCCTTTGCCGTGTAAAGTTATCTATTCACAGGTGCCAGGAATTAGGACACGAACACCTTTGAGAGTCATCATTCAGCTGCTACAGAGGCCCAACCTTGGTTTCAAAGGTGAGTTGAGGGAATCCAGGCGGAGCCCTCCCAGGGGGTGAGGAAATAGAGGACAGGCTTGCAGGGGTAGAGGAGGAGGCTGATGCGGCACCTCAGTCTCCCGGGATGAGGCGGGGCCTCACAGGGGAGATGCTGGATGTTCCCCCCTCCAGGTGGAAAGGAACCCCAGGCTGGGGGCTCTCAGCCTGCTCCCAGAGAGTCCTAATGGCAAACTTGACATCGAAGCGATAGAGATGCCCTTCCAGGGATGCCAGAACTTAGACAAGGATGATACTGTCAGGGCTCGGTGTGGGCTGGAGACCAGGGAACCCTTCCAAGAGAAGTCCCAGTGCCTTTGCATGACTTAGATGGTGGTGAGGGAGCCCCATTTGTGACTGAAATTGAGTTTCTCTGCATCCTTAAAACTGAGACTTGGGCATCGTTCTAACATGATTTAGAAAAATTAACTAATGTGGCATCTCTTCACTCACGTGTGGGAATCCCTAATCTATAACTGTGCCTCGGTAATGGTTCTACGCTATCAAAACTGCAGCTAAGAATCAGCCTAAACGTTTTCTTCTCCTGACAGAAGTGGAGATGTAATTCAAGACTCACCTCCAACCCCACTTTCCCCAAGATTTCTTCCTTACAACTCCAGCCACAGGGACACCTCCGTCTTCCCACAGCGTGTGCTGACTCTGCCTTCTATCCAACACTTGGCTTCCACACCCAGTGTTAAAATTATACTGTGTGAGTACACACTCGACATCCCCACCTTCCCAGTCTAATTGTAGACCTCAAGAAGGGCATATTCATGCGTTGCTCAAGGAGGACCTTGAGCCTCCTTCAGTGCCTGATACCACCACCAGCATAGTCAGTTCTAAAAAACTGTTTATTGACGATGAGGATGACAATGACTCCAAGAGCATCACACCTGGAAAGTATAGGTCTGTGCCGTGGGAAAACAGAAGGGGCACAGAGAGATCTGGGATTTACTGATAGCTTTAGTCTTTGTGACTTTTGTCCAGCTAATGGTTTTTCTGTTGCCCTTGATTCCCCACTTGACTCCATGCTCGGTCAGACTCTTAGCCTGACTTACACACTGTGACCCCTACTGCAAACCACCCCCTTTCCCTCACCTCCGCCCCCTTATCCCAGTGACACAGAACTCCCTCTTCCCTGACAGCCCCAGCACCTTCTCACAATCCTGCAGCTTTGCATATGCCCTCTCTCTAGAAAATCCTATCATTGTTCAGTCAAGCCCGTCCTCGTGGGGGCTTCAGGTAACAGTCCCGCTCCAGGGCTTCTCAGACCACGGAATGGGCCAATACCCAGAGAGCTTGTTAACATAGATTCTGCATTTCTAAGAAGCTCCTGGGTGAAGCCACACTGTTAGTTCAAGGCAGCTCTGAGTACCAGGGTCGACAAAATAAACAAGAACTTAGTGCATCTTAGTGCCATTTGTTTGCATGTAAACCTTTTGTACCAGGATGAGAGATCCCCAAAGCAGAAACTGGGGTTTCTTGAAGCACTCAACCCATACTTGTGAATGGCAGAGTGAATCTCTATGTCTCTAATAGTTAGCTTTTTGCAGGAGCTCATTAGATGTTTATTAAGTGGATGAATATATGGACTCCATAGGATTTTAGGAACAGCTGCCTTTAAAATAGTTCGGTTAATTCTGTCACCACTTTTTAAATAAAAACATCTGGGAGTACACTTGTATGTTATGGTATTGTGGGGGTGAGGGGAAACTTCCTCTTTGCCCCAGAAGGTTCACTGAAAGATCAACTCACAATAAGCAGACTAATAAGAGAAAGAGATTTATTTACTGTGAGTGCAGGGATCACAGAGTGATTGCCCAATATCCCAGTGGGGTCCAGAAATTGATATACCCTCATTTTAGGGGGGCAGGGAGGAGGAATATTGGTAATTCTGTTTAGGGGCAATAAATGCTTGCTAGGGAGGATGGATAGACACTTGGAGAATGGATGGATGGGGGAAACAGATTGACTTGTAAATGATTCTCTTTGCGAATTAAATTAACCTGAGAGAAAAGAATTATGTTTAAAATGATGTGGGCCAGGTCTGGTTGCATTCTTGATCTTCTTTCCTGTGATATATTGAGATGTGCAGAGTGGTGAAAAATTTGAGTCACCCGTTCCCAGCTGAAGTGGAACAAGGAACAACTCTGCCTCCTCGCTTCAGCTCTCGTGCTGTAAAAAAGTGTCCTCTAAACAGTCTATTTAATACCACTGTGTTTTTCACATTTTCGTGTCTTTTGGTGGTGATTTTGCTGTTTAAATGGCCCTATGTGTTAGTTCTGAAGTGCTGTCTAGTGTCTTTCTTAGCCAAAGAAGGTTGTGGTTTCTGCTTTACAGAAAAAATACATATGTGTGTTAGATAAGCCTCACTCAGGCATGAGTTATGGTGAGTTCAATGTTAATGAATCAATAATATGTATTAAATTAGGTGCCTTTTAAACAGAAACATACATAAAACAATGTTATGTATTGACCAGCTGATGGAAATGTGACCAGAAGCTTACAGGAACCTAACCCTGTAACTCTCCTAGGAGCAATGGTTCAGTATTTGCTAGTTCAGTGTTCAAGGTGGCTTTATAGACCGTAAGTACTGTGAATAATGAAAATCGACTGTATGTACGTTTAGATTCTTTGTCTTTGATCTTTTAATTTCTACACTACGTTTTCCTCAGATTTATAGTGACTTCAATTTTACTTCAAACCATCTATTTCTCATAATTCATGCATATTTATGAATTTATCACCATTTAATTAAGTGCTATGTCAACATCTTGAGCCTTCTCACCCAGTGTAGGGAGGGAAGAATTGATTACAGAGACAGGCATAGTCTTCCTCAGAAAGCAAGAGCCTTCCTATCAGGTTTAAAAGATGACAATCTTTTTCCCATTTAAGGAAAGCAATCAGCCCAGCTTGCATAAATGCTGCATTTCCCTTGCAAATGAGCTTCATTACCAGCTTGTTTTGTGATTTTTCTCTTAGCAAGAGTGAGTGTCTTTCTTATGGCTCTGTCTCATAGTGGAAAATTGTCTCAGCCATGAATTATGTTCTCATCCATAACCACATTTAATTATGGATTTTGCCGTGAGGCTATACTGTGAGTGTTCTACATGTGAGCACTTTGGAAGAAGCTCTCTGGTCCAGTGAGAGTTCTCTCAACTAAATACTTATCCTGGATTTGTGGAAAATATTCTTTTTATATATTTTACTTCTCTTCAATATTAAATCTATTAACTCCAGGCTTATAATTATTAAGAAACACTATCAAGTCACTTGGCTTGAAATAAAATCAAAACCAAAGAGAGTCCAAAAGTTTGAATCCATGTAATTATTCCCTAATGGTGCTATGTGACTTGATTATTAATACTCCACTCTGGGCATAGATCATTACACAAAATTGCTTGTTTGCTTAGGGGGAAATTTTCCTGTAATTGTATTTATAGAGAACTTATTTTAAATAACAACATTTTCTAAGTTCAAGCTATCTCATTCTATAGATACTCAATATAAAAACAAGTAACAAGAATGTGTTAGTAATGTACAAAATAAGAAATACAAATAATTGATAAACATATAAAATCTTGACTAAGCTTACTAATAAGGAAATAACATACAAATTTAAACAATTTATAATTGTGCATCTATTAAGTTGATAAATACTGTTTATTAAATAACATTAAGGCAACGTTGATGGATGTGCATGCAGAGAGGCTCCCTCAGAAACTGCCAGACAGTGAGTAAATGAGATGTCCTCCTGCAGGGAAATTTGGCAACATGTGTAAGCACTGTGAGTAATATAGTGCTTCATAGTAGTATGTCTTCATAAATTTATCCTTAGGAATAGTCATCAGCCATTTGGTTAAAGAATTTTGTTCAGGGATATTTAAAGAAGCATCGTTTCTATAGTAAAAATTTCAGAACACGCTCTCGGTACAATAATAAGGAAAGAGTGAATAAATTGTGATCTCTCCTTATGATGGAATATAATGTATCCATTAAAAATTGTGTTTTTGAACAATGGTTAAGGGCACATTAAAACCAAGTGATCTTTGCATGTTATATGAATGCATCAAATTATCACGAGTACCCAGAAAATGTGTACACATTACGTATCAATTAAAAAACCCCAGTTCTATGCCATTTTACACCCATCAGACTGGTAAACACTGAAAAGTCGTGTATTTAATAAGAACTCCGAGCAACGTGAATTCCATGCACTGCTTATGGGAATAAAATTGTTGTGACCACTTGGAGTTCCTCTGAGCAATATCTAGTTAGGTGGAAGATGCACATGCCCAAGAATCCTACTCCAGGTATATTCCTAGAGAAACTCTCCCACATATGTGAAAAAGAATCCGTGTCCCGGCATGTGAGTAGCAATGGCGTCTGCAACAGAACTGGAGACAACGCACGTGTCCCCGAGCAGGGTGACGGACGCACTGCAGCACGCTTACTCGATGTGCACCCCACACCGCAGAGATGAGTGGCCTAGACCGACAGCCCACGTGGGTCCCTCTCCCTAACAAAATGATGGGGAGACAAAAAGCAAACTGAAGAAAAATACGTAAAATAAGACACTATTTACGTTTTAAAACAATGCTATATCTTACTTAAGAATATAAATGGTATGTATAAGGAAAATGAATAAAGAAGTGTTTAGGATGATCACCCAAACCCGAAAGCAGGTTGTCCGTCAGAGGGGGAGACTGGCGAGGGCTGGGGGGAGCCCTGGAGTCTCCAGCTGAATCCCAATATTTTATTTCTTTGCTGGGGCACAGCTGCAAGGATGTTCTTTCTCTCTTTTCATAAGTGGTAAACAATGCATAATAGTTTTAAAAGAAGATGCGATGGTATGAGAAGATACAGTCTCAGCTGAAAAAGCCAAGATATGAAAATACATACAAGAGAATTCCATGTATGTGTGTATAAATATATATATAACATGTATATACGCACATACCAAAGTGTCCACAGTTATGACCTCTAGGCATTTGGGTTATCAGTAGTGTTCATTTTCTTTTCACACTTATGCATCTCTAAATTAAATATACTACTTCTATCAACAGAAAAAAGTGTAATTGAAATATTTAAATGTATCCTTTTGAGTCTTTGATTGGCGTGTGTTCCAGTCATCGTTTCAGGTTAAATTGCAAGTTTTCTGGGAGCTCTCAGCAAATGTCCATCCAAGTCAAACTCTGATACTGTGGAAGCATCTATGAAAGGCTCTTAATTATGAGATAATCTTCCCCTTTGAGACAAAAGCAATCATAGTGCTCAGAATTGGTGAAAGACACCTATTAGTAGTTATCAGTCTTGGAAAAGCCATTTGTTGAGAAAGGGGACAAGTGTTTGTGGGGGGGAGAAAAATGCCAATGTCAGTCACTTTACACCCTACAAGCTTCCCCAGAAATGCCTCTAGAAATGTGCATGGACTGGTTAATAATTGGTACTCTACTTCTAAACTTGGCTTTGTTTTTTCTCTAGCACCTCTTCTTCAAAAGGCTTTCACATGAGACAGAGGATTTTAGAACACGCCAGGCCACCACTGTTTAGGGTGTGAAGTCTGGGACCTACCTCCTGAGTGTCACTGAAGTCTGGCATGAGGAGTTGGGGTGGAGGGGGGGTTACACACAGAGGCCAGGACTCAAACAAAGAAATCCCCTGCATACACTTGTTCAGCACAGACCCTGCCTTCAGAATTCTGTTTCAGAATATGTAGGTCACACACGCGAGCAGAATAATAGGGTTCAGTTAGCTCTGCTTACAAACTGCAAAGGATTTCCAGTGAGATGAAAATGTATCATGCATAATTGAGCAAGCGCTACTTTGCTTTCAAATCCCCTCTAGTGATATCTGAGACTCAGAGTCTGGGAAAACTGACAGCATTTTCCTCTCATTTGTCTGGGGTTCCCCCTTCTCTTTGGCATGAGGTGAGCTCTCAGTCCGGCATGCCCAGGTAGCGGCTGCTAGGAACTTGGCAAACCGTCGCATTGTGCCTATTCTGAACATCAAGGATGGGCGAGAGGCGGTCACCTTGTGCTGTCTGGGTAGACTTAAGAGTTCCAGTTGAAGATGGGGGTGGAGTGGAACTCAAGCTTTTTATGAATGCTCGTGATGTGCTGATTTGTAAAATGTGACGCTATGTTTATTTTTCAACACTTTAATGAAGTATAACAAATACAGACAATTGTGAAAATTATTACTATACAATCTCAATATACTTTCATAGGTGGCACCGGATTTTAAGTGAGGCTACATGCAGATAAGGCAGCAGTTCATCTGTCCTTTTGTCCTCAAGTGAAAACACAGGCTCCTTAAAGCCACAGCCCTGGAGCCTGAGTCGAAGCTGAAGACAAGGCGCAGCAGAGTGCAATGCTGTGCACCCAGCCCAGGAGGCTCATGCAGCCTACACAAAAACACATCCATGAAACTGTCGTCGACAGAGTCTCAGCACTGAATGCCAAGCCAGCTGGAGCAGCCACGGCACCCTCAGACCCCAGGCCCTTGAGGGCCAGCTCCTGCCCAGCTCCCACGTCTCTTCTGGGTCTCTCCATCTTGGTCCCTGGCCTGGGGACCTGCTGGAGAGCACATTGGTCAGAGAGGTGACCTGATTTGTGTGCAGCTGCCACCCAGGGCTGGTGGGGTAAGGTGGGAACATGACCTGCCTGTCCCTGCTCTTGCTGGATGTCTCCACATCGCATCTCTGGCTGCCCTTCTCCGATGTTCTTTCTCCTCCTTCCCTAGCAGTCTGGGTGTGTACAGCCAAGTGGCAATGTGTCTTCCAAGCCTGTAATGACAATCTGGAGGGGAGATGCTGAAGGTGGCAAATATTCCACCTCTTTGTATTCCCTAACTCGGGTTCTGGGTGAAGAGAAGTAGTAGGAAGTAGGAAAGGCAACCAAAGGTTCATGCATAATGAATGAACAAATAACGGCACCCATGATGGGCCAGGACCTAGAATGTCACTGAGGGCATCTGAGGCATGATTGTGCATTACCTTAAATTGTCATCTGTAACAGATACCAGAGTGCTCCACCTTATCCTCTCTGTCCCAGCTCCCAAAGGCTTTCCATGGTCCTTGCTAGGACAGCTGCCCCAGGTGCCCACAGACAGCCAATGCCTGGGCATAAATACTTGAGCGTTCTTGTCCCTGGATCAGAGAGCATCTCGGGGTGTGGGCGCCACTGCCCAGGGCTCCCTGTGGGATGGAGTGGACATTCCATCCACGGGTCTTCCATGGATACTGCAGTTTCATTTGACCTTCTTCCTCCCACTCCCCAGCAATGGATCTTTCTGGGGATGCTCTGTAAGAAATCCCTTTGACATCCTGTCTCAGGGTCCACTGCTGGAAAACCTAAACTAAGACAATAGTCTTTTGACTCTTCATAATATTTTTCAATACTTTGACTTTGATTCTTGAATCTCAGAAAATGAAACTTAAACAAATTCTTATTCTTGAGGGATGGTATGTGATCTCGAGCCACAGTTTAATCTGGGGAGGTTGGCTAGTTTTACTTTCTTATTGATTTTCATGGAAACTCTGCCTCAAGGCAGAGTTACAAGGTGTGTGATATTGAAAAGGAGAGAATCTATTACCCATATAATCATTTTAACCAAATTGTCTTCTTAGGTGTAACTCAGCATCCTTCAAAATTTGAGAAAGAGCTTGAGTTCTCTGTCATCACTGTTAGTTCACTGAGAATGAAGCCCCGATGGTAAAGGAAGATGGCTAGGAGATGTGTCCCAAGACAAGGCTCAGCTCTGAGCCTCACACGGCTGCATTTGCCCTGTCCCCGACACCTCCTTGCCAGGCTCTGCCTCTCCAGCTGCGTGGTGGTCTAGTGAACCCACCTCCCACCCCCCTCTCTGTTAGATAGGCACTGAAAGCAGGGGAAGGGGGTGGGGGTGGGATTCCAGCCCTGCACTCACTCCTCTGCACCCTCTGATCCATCCCCCCTGTCACTGGGAGCTCAGAGGGGGCCCAGACACAATTGATTTTCATGTGCTGACCTCCCTTCTGTACAGTAGCCCGTTCAATCCATAAAATTCATGAATTTTAAAAGATCAGGGCTAAATGGATAAGACGAATTTATCTAAATCCCTGGTTCTTAAATGGTATTCCTTTTATTGTTGCCAGGAAAGCCTTTGGCTTGGGCTCTGTGGGGATGATCTGGAGGTGGGTGGATGGTCCCAGAGAAAGTAAGAGCCAGGAGAGTTCCTGCTGCTAACTCAAGCAGCAACCATGCCCAGAAGAAAGAGCACCTTCAGCCAGAGTCATCACATTTTATTTTATCTTATTATTTTATTTTATTTTAGAAACAGAGTCTCTCTCTGTCGCCCAGGCTGGAGTGCAGCAGTGCCATCTTAGCTCACTGCAGCCTCAAACTCCTGGGCTCAATGGATCCTCCACCTCAACCTCCCAAGTGGCTGGGACTACAGGCCATTTTAGAACAAGCAAGGAATACGTGTTTTTTATTCTCCTTAAATTTGGATTTTTTAATATGAAAGAACAAAAAAGAGAAAAAGGTGGTACAATCCTCCCCCTGCCCCATGGACCCATGGGCTAAGGGTCATGGACAAGAGTGAACTGCCTCTTCTCCCTTTTCCTGCCACTGTTTGTTTAGGTGAGATCCCTTGGCAGGTCAGTGGGCTAGCAGGGGACAGGGTCCCATAAACATCTGTAATTTAGTTACTCCACTGCAGAGTAGTCATGACTGTGTACCTGGTTGTGCCCCAATATGCTGTGTCGGGTTAGATTCCACTGTACCAAATATTCATCACCTGACTGTTGGCATTTGAGGACTAATTTATTCTATTTCAAAGAGCTGGCTTCTCCCGGAACCAAATGGTGTTGGAGGTGGAAATGCTCACACTGTGGGAGGCAGCAGCTGCATGACAATGGAAGATGCAGGAAATGAATACTGTTCTCAGTGATTCTGGGACAGCCCCAGCTGCTGCCCTTCCGTGTGTGGAGGTGCTGCTGGGAAGAGGCTGGCCAGCCAGGAAGACATTCCCCAGTTTCCTTTACATCTAGAGAAGGTTGTAAATCTAGTCCTTGCCCAAGCAATGAGCAAAAGTGAGGTGTGTTGTTTCTAGGCCAACTAGTGTGCTTCTCTCAGGCTCCTCCTCCCCATCTGGCAGCTACCTGCCAAAGCCCAGGGCTACTTGAGAGCTTTACATTGAAGATGGCAGAGCCTCCATCAGCCTGAGTCCCTGAATGACTGCGTGGATCTGCTGGGGCTTCACAGGATAAGGAAGTAGACTTCTATTGTGTTAAGTCACTGAGATTCAGGGTTTACCTGTTACAGCAGTTGGTTTTACTTTAATACTCGAGTATTCCCCTTCTCAGAAGATTTTGGCTTCTTAATTGTAGCCATCTCAGCCAGAGGTGTGCCTCTTGACTGCTTCACTGAATACATAGTCTGCACTATTACTCTGTGCAGATGGAACACGGTACATCCCTAGAGCCTTGCTGCTCAAGGTGTGGTCCACAGACCAGCAGCATCAGCATCCACTCAGCATCATCTGAGCTTTTAGTAATGCTGAATATCCAGCCACACCCCGGAACTGCTGAATTGGAATCTGCCTTTTCATTAGATCCTCAGGTGATTGGTGTACACATTAAAGCTGGAGAAACAGTCATGAGCACGGAAGTTATTCTCTTTGCCAGTTGAAGCATCTCCTAGTGCCTTTCCCTCCATATAAACTGAGATGAGTCCATGAGTCTGTCTATCTCTATGAGCTTTAGAAATTGGTGGTTGATGCATCGATTGATAAGCGAGATTATTTGGACTCTAGGCACGAGTAGGACCTTAGAGAGAAGTGGCAAATTGGCCAGTAGGAGAAGCAGGATTTCAGAGGCCACTAAATCATGCTTTGATAAGCAAATAACACCTGCTGCTGTGGCTTTACACTTGGAAACTTTCTGTTGAGTTTTTATACTTAGGCTTTGTGATGTAACAACTTGTAGCAAATTCCCTATAAGTTTTTTTTTTTTTTTCAGAGTGCATGTGACACATTCCCTACAAGTTGATTTCTCACAGAGTAAAAGATTTTGGAAGGTAGTGTGGAGTGTTGTGTAAATCTACACTCCTGACACCCATACGTGCTGCTTTGAAGTGCATGTTCTACCTTCGGATTATTGTAACAGCTGGGAGTGTTTGTTAAATAACTGGCAATGTGATGATTGGAAGGTATTTGTTTTGTTTTTATATACATCCCAGGTTTACAAGAAGAAAATTATTTCCTTTAGCACCTTCAAATTACTGATTTTCTCCATTCTCTTCACCCAATTTATTTTTCCACTGTTTTTTCTTTTAATCTTGTCCATAATTTGATATCTGGATCCCCAAATCATCACAAAGTAGCTGAACTTACTAACCTTCCAACCCAACATATGGACAGCCACCAAACCCCACAGTGGTGGGACCTCTGTTTTATGGGCCCCTTTCTGGAGGAAGTTTCCTCTGTCATCATTCCCTAGGCTCTCAAAGGGTCTCTGAGAAATATGCTCATCTTCAAGAGGATGATGACTTATTTTTTTCACTTGTTATAGCCTGAACATCAGTCTTTGGATAGTAATTGTTGTGATTTTTATTTGGCAGCTCATCCATTTATTCATTTGCTTACTTATTCATGCAACAGACCTTTATGAGTTTGCTGCATGTCATTATTAGACTTTACTAATGGCTGCCAAAAAGGGCAAGAAATCTTGCTGGAGGATAGCACCAAAGAGCTGATAGGAAAATAATAGGAAGTGTGAATTAATCTCCTTCCTAATGCTTAAGGGTGACCTAGAGAGTTAAAGAGAGAAAAGAAGGCATGAAGAACAACCAAGGGTTATATTCCTCTTCAAATATGGTGTACAGGAGACCCTTTTAACCCATCTCCACCCAACAGGGTGGCTGGACTAATCAGCCCCCTCTCTCTATTGTCCTAGAAAACACAGTAACGGGGGCCCAGGATTGGGTTTATGGCTGGAAGGCCCCCTCCGGCACAGCTAGGGATGTCTGCTCCACTTGCTGAATCATATGTGTTCTACAAGCAAGTTGTGTTTATTTCCAAACCATTTATGTCCTTTCTTAAAGTTGTTCTTAAATGTAAGCTCTTAACATTGTACAATTTGCTTAGACATTTTCTCAACTAATAAAATAGGACTACAAAAGGGAAGAGAATGGCTGCTTGAATGAAAAGTAAGTTGAAAGCTTTGGAAAGAGTCACTAGCCCTAACCCTCCATAGTTCACAATAAACTTATAAGTACAACATATTACAAATAAACACAGTCCACAGTTGTTTTTTAAAAGGTCAATTGTTAAAAAGTTTCAAAAGGGGGTTAGGGTAAAGATCAAGGTAATCACAACATAGGCCAATAACAAGAAGAATCAGTCCATAGAAGAAGCCTCTCTATATAACAGAGGCTTAAAAAGTTCATCATAAGAAGTTATCAAATAAGTGCAAATCAAAACTAGAATTTACTGTTTCATATAAAATTAGTAGATGAAAATTAAAATAAGACTCAGCTCTATGAAGGATAATGTAAGGGTCATTCTCATTCACTCTTGAAATGAGTCTGTACTGGAAAAATTTCCTTAAAAGCAATTGATCCATAAGATCACTTAAGATCCATAAGATCCAGGCCGGGCGCGGTGGCTCACGCCTGTAATCCTAGCGCTCTGGGAGGCAGAGGCGGGTGGATCACTCAAGGTCAGGAATTCAAAACCAGCCTGAGCAAGAGCGAGACACCGTCTCTACTAAAAATAGAAGTTAATTGGCCAACTAAAGATATATAGAAAAAATTAGCTGGGCATGGTGGCGCATGCCTGTAGTCCCAGCTACTCGGGAGGCTGAGGCAGGAGGATCGCCCGAGCCCAGGAGTGTGAGGTTGCTGTGAGCTAGGCTGATACCACAGCACTTTAGCCCAGG
>CAUYRT010096097.1:0-21478 GCA_963574885.1 Lepilemur ruficaudatus
AATTGGCCAACTAAAAAATATATATATATAAAAAAAAATTAGCTGGGCATGGAGGCGCATGCCTGTAGTTCCAGCTACTTGGGAGGCTGAGGCAGAAGGATTGCTTGAGCCCAGGAGTGTGAGGTTGCTGTGAGCTAGGCTGATGCCATGGCACTCTAGCCCAGGCAACAGAGTGAGACTCTGTCTCAAAAAAAAAAAAAAAAAAATTAAATCTGAAATATTATAAAAATAAGAATTTCACTATAGAAGATACTGTTTTATTTATTAGAATAAAAGACATATTGTATAAGTTCGAGTTTGTACTATTTATTGAAAGTGACATTTTCTCAGTTAACACTTATAGAAGCGTCTGATTTTCTTTGGAACATTTACTGTTTCATCATCTGATCCATTTATTGACGGTTACTTGACACTGAAACTATTGGCTAAGCAAAAAAAAAAAAAAAAAATCCTAATATGGGTTCAAGTATTAGGGATAATTAAGTATATATCAGAATTTTTGGCAGTGGTCGCATCAGAAATTTATCACTAAATAATCATGCCAATTACTACTCTTAAGATAGAAGATTGAATTTTTAAATAATTTTTTATTGTATCATGTGTAACATAAAATTTACCATTTTAACCATTTTTAGGTATACAATTCAGTGACTTTAAGTATGGTCACAATGCTGTACAGCTATCACCACTGTTTCCAGAACTTTTTCATCATTCCAAACAGAAACTTTGTGTCTACTAAACAATAAATCCCCATTGTCCCCTCCCCACAGCCCCTGGTAACCTGTATTCCACTTTCTGTCCGTACGAATTTGCCTGTTGTGGGTGCTTCATGTAAGTGGAATCATTCAATATTTGTCCTTTTGTGTTTGGCTCATTTCACTTAGCATAATATTCTCAGGGTTCATCTGTGTTGTAACAGATGTGAGAATTTCATTCCTTTTTGAGGCCAAATAATATTCCATTGTATGTATATACCACATTTTGTTTATCCATTCATTTTTGGATGGGCATTTGGGTTGTTTCTACCTTTCAGCTATTGTGAATAATGCAGCTATGAACACTGATGCATGAGTATCTGTTTGAGTCCCTAGTTTCAGTTCTTTGGGGTATAGTCCCAGAAGTGGAGTTACTGGATCACGTGGTAGTTCTATCTTTAACTTTTTGAGGAACTGCCAAACTGTTTCCACAGTGGCTGCACCATTTTACATTCCTACCAACAATGCATGAGGGGTTCAGTTTCTCTGTATCCTCACCATCAGTGTTTTTTGTTTGTTTTGTTTCCTGTGCTCTGAATAAAACTATATGAAAAGGGTTAGAGATGGGAAAAAAGTATTATAAGCAGTAATGCACTAGGCTTAGTTATAAAGTTTGCGTTTTGGCATGGCACACCAATGACCTAGACCCTGATTGTGGAATTCTGTACATACACTAGATGTAGCTAGTTGAATCTTTCAAAGAATTCCCTAATATTTTTCCTTCTAGCTTCATTTTCTTGTGTATTTCAGAACCAAGAGCCTTCCCCTATACCTTCAGAGATTCTCTTTCTGAACATCCTCCTGCTAAATCTTCTGCTTGTACCACAGTATCTGTAGAACTCCCAAAGTGCCTGTCTCCTTCCCGCCCCCTGCATCTTGGTTATTGCTTCTGATCTGTATTCCTTTGATAACAAGTTAGACCATTTCATTAGCCCAATTCTTTAGGCCAGGAGCTTCTTCTGTTTTCATAATAGCCCTGGGATGGTGGAGTAAAAAGTACACAGGACAGACTGATGCTCAAGTCATAGCTAGAGGAGGCCTAGGCAAACTAGAAAGTGGGGTTGGTTTCTATGCAAAATGACTAAGTGATGGCTTTGGGTGAACACTGGGATCAGGGTTGGGTTATCCTGGAAAAATGTGTCCAGGCTGGAAGAAGTGATGAAGATGAAGAGTTAGGATGGTGTAGAAGTAGGATTAGGTTGGACTTAGTGAGAGAGAACAGATCTGCCACAAACAGAAGCAGCCGCACAATGACCTTCATTGTGTTCTGGACTCAAAACCAGAAATATTTATAATAGTGCAACTGACTTGAGGTTGTTTTTTTTTTTTTTTTTTTTTTGAGACAGAGTCTCACTGTGTTGCCTGGGCTGGAGTGCCGTGGTGTCAGCCTAGCTCACAGCAACTTCAAACTCCTGGGCTCAGGCTATCCTCCTGCCTCAGCCTCCTGAGTAGCTGGGACTACAGGCATGCGCCACAATGCCCAGCTAATTTTTTCTATATATTTTTAGTTGGCCAATTAATTTGTTTCTATTTTTAGTAGAGACGGGGTCTCGCTCTTGCTCAGGCTGGTTTCAAACTCCTGACCTTGAGCAATCCGCCCGCCTCAGCCTCCCAGAGTGCTAGGATTACAGGCGTGAGCCACCACGCCCAGCCTGACTTGAGTTTTGATAAAGGAATGTTTGAAGCAAATTTTTAAAAAGAACTGTGAAAGCTCTATGTCAGAATCAACAATAACTTGGCTCATAATGAAGCCACATTATTTAGTCATTTTCCTATGTCCCATTCCTGGCTAGCCCAGACCTCCTAACCCAGGTCCAGCAAACTGCCAAAAACAATTACCCTGACACTGGCTACATCTCTCAAGGCTCTATTCAAACCAAAACAAACCTCTTTGTCATTTTAAAGCATGTGTCCTATTAGCAGAGGGTCAGTATATTTCATACTCTCTTAGAAAATGCGCTATGTTATTGGAGGATTTACTTTGAGCTGGTGTGTTACATAAGATTTGATTTTTAAATGCTAAATACTTAAAACTACGTGTTTTACTTCTTTTATATGAGATGAGGCTTTTAAGGAGTAACAGACACCACAATAAAAGCTAGCGTGGTTTTCATTGTCAATAAAAAGGCATTTGCGTGAAGTGCTGCTTTTTCTCAAGAAGCACTTGCGTACAGCATCGCTTAGCAACACACACATCAGCTTTGACACCTTATTCATCTTTAATATTCAGGTTCAAATCAAGTCTTTCCAGAGATGGGACAGATTGAGTCTTTTAAACCAAGCAAGTGAAAGTTGTCACTTTGTAATTTTCATCTTTAGGTTGGCAGCAGCATCGGAGTTTTCATTTTATAACTTATTTTGGAATTGGAATTTTTTTTTTTAATTCGGCATCTTTAGTCCTCCTTCTCTGCCTCTGTTTCCACTTTGTTTTTTAATCCTGAAGACCCTTACAAGGTCTTCCCTTCATTTTTGGTATCAAATTTAAATTCCTTAGCATGACATGCAGGGCCCATCCTGAGCTGGTTCTCCCATACTTCTCTAATATTCTCTGCTTCAGCCAAATGAAACAACTCATTTCCCCAAACATGCTGTGTTCTTTGATACCCCTGTTTCTCCAGCCACATCGTTTTCTTTGCTTTGCCAATGCTCTTTGCCAGCTAAGTCCTGCTTATCTTTCCAGGTACTTTTGGACTCTTGGGGAACTTCTCTTTGATTCCTTCAGATTGAATTAGGAGCCACTTCTCCTAAAGTCCTGGGCAAATCTTGATGCAATGATAATATTGGATTTCAGTTATTTACTTTTCTTATCCTAAACTGGGAATTTCTTAAGGGATAGAGATTCAGTCTTTTATCCCTATGTTCCTCTCCTTTCTGTATGTTTCATTTATCTGAATTTCTCACTGTTTGTGACAGAGCTGAATCTTCTCTCCCTTGTAATAGTATTAATAGGTCTTTATTCTTGGGAGTTTTGACCAGAGGTCCAGGGCATTCATTTATGAATTTAGCAATTATTTTTTGAATTGTTCATTCTGTGCCAAGGACTCTGCTACTTGTTTGCTGCTATTTGGAGACCATTGATTCAAGCATCAGATAAGGGGTTATGCCAGATGTAGCACGAAATAGAATATCTGGAGGTATAAATTATTAAAACAAAATTTTTAAAGATGCCAAGTGTAAGAGAGGCTATTCCATTGTTTTATAAAGATTTCTACAAAGGAGGGAAACGTTAATAAGAGTGTTTTGAATACGTATTTTTACAGCTGGCATAGAAAAATTAACTGTGACTATGTGGTATGCTAACCTCATCAGTTTACATATCCTAAGCTCAGAAAATGTACCTTGGTGGTTTGATAAAGTAAATTCTGCCGTGATAGAAGGCAGGTACTGCCTTGCTCCCTAGTGAACTGGTGTGTGTAGCTTTCTAGAAATTTTATTTTATTCGTATATTTAAAAACTCACCAGATTTTTGTTTTTATGTTCAGTGTATTTAGAGAAATATACTGGAAGTTTCTTAAGATAATTAAAACTAGTTTCAATTTTAGAATGATGTTACAAATAGTAAGTTAATCTTATATGTGGACAACATGGTACATTTAGAGCCTCTATTCTGGCCGTCTCAGAAATTGGATCTAAAGGTATTTCTTTTTCCTCTTTGTTTTATTTGGAAAATATTGGAAAATGGACAAAAATTAGAAGAAAAAATTACCTCTTATTTGGAAGTAGGGTAGGATGTTGTATTAAAAAAAGTCTGCCAACCACCCAGTCCTACGTCATGCTGTTAACATTTTCAAATTATTCAACTGACTTCTAAAGGTGCCTTATAAATACTATTGTTTAAAAAATAATAGTAATATATTGTCTATCTTTTATGATAGCAACTTTAATGGTTGCTTTTCATACTTACATAGCTTTGCTCTGCTTTGATCCTTATTTTTTAGACCCCTTAATTTTTACAAAAGTAAATGAGGCACATTGTTTAAAAAGAGTCTAATAGTTTAGACATTATGCAGTAGAAAGTGAAAGTTTCCCTTATCACTATTATTGAGGGGTAACTAATTAATATTTTGGTGTACATTCTTCTATATAATTGTGACTTTTTTCATTGTAATATCCTCCGTCTCACCTTTTTTTGAACAAAAATGGAAATCACACTTTCTACACTCTGTCACTTGTATTTTTCACTCATTAATTCTTTATTTCATGGCCACTCTTCCCTATTGCCACATGTAGGTCTGTCCTAGGCTTTTTAGTGGCTGCATAATATTTCACAGAACGGGTCTACTGGAATATAATAACTTGGTTTTCCATTAGAGTGTCTCCAGTATTTTGCTGTTGCAAATAATATTGCAACAAGCATTTGTGTATCTTGTACACAGCGTGTATTTCTGTAGGTGATACCTAGAAGTGGAATTGTATGGTTGGAGCATCACATGTAAAATTTTGCTGTGCTTTAAAGGTTAACCTTTTCTTCAAGACTTTCTGCAGCATTTAACCATAAACAATAAAATTTTGATTTGAGAATAAACTTTGTTTAATAGGAGAGATGGATTCTTTTCCTGATGGCCCAATGAAACATTCAGGGAGGGGTTTTTTTTGTTGGTTTTTCTCCTAATGTTTTGACCTAAATTTTATGGGATATGTGGAACCTTTGAGAGAAAGTATTACTTGGTCTACCTGTTGCTTTAAAAAAGAAATCTATGTTCTTATTGGTGCCATCTCCTTGATAATGCTATTATTTCACTGGATATTGGTATTCCTCGTGATGAACCACAATGTTTTTAGTTTAATTCTCTTCTGTACAGTGTGGTATACAACAGAGATAGAACTGTTCCGTGGGGTAATTTATCTTCAAAGAGATACATGAAGGTGACCCCATCAATAAAAATAGAAGCCCCAGGTTGTCATTTTGCTTATATATTTTAAATTCTCTTCTTATAACTTGGAAAATAGTTGCGATTGTGCCTTATTGAATGAAAGCTTATAGATGAACTTCAAACACATTTTCTTTTCCCACAGGAAGATCTAATTGGGGCTATAACCCGTGCCTTTAGCTTATAAGAGTGGGTTTCTAAAGTTGGGTGTTGAGGGCCTGTCATGGTGCCATGTACAAGTAGGTGTTTAGAACTTTTGGGGGTAACAAACTGTTTAACTCAAGTTGTCTCACCTACATTTTTGAATCCAACTCATTTCCTCTGTTTTTATAAACAGACATGTCAAATTGCTGTTTGAGAAATACCTTACAGATTTGAAATGCATATTTAAGACAATGGGCTCGTGGTCTTTACTGCTGTGGAATTTGTTCTAAGCATCTGAGGGCCTCAACAGTCAACCCACACATGTTATATAAACAAGTACTGGAAGATGGATATTTGTGTTTAAGATAGAACTTTATTTTGACTTTTTGAAAGTTACTTTATTTTTCTTTATTCTAAGATTTCCTAATCTTTGATTTGTAAATATTTATCTGCTAATCATTTTCTTTTTAAGACACCATACTTTTGAGGAGATGATGGTAGTTTATGTCAAAGATTACTTTGTTTTCTCTCTTTTTTTCACAGAAAACAAGCATCATTGTGGGTCCAAGGAGACATTTTCCGATCCAAACTGAAAAATAGACCATCCAGTGAAGGAAGTATTAATAAAATTCTTTCTAGCTTAGATGATATGTCTATTGGTGGAAACTTATCTAAAATACAAAACATGGAAAGATTTGGAGAGGTGAGTTTTCCCCAGGAAGATTCTATCTCCCGAAGACTAACATTCTGCATTGGTTTCTCAGTTAAAGACTTGTAACATAGCAGTATCTTTTCTCTGAGATGCTGAGAGTACCAGATCAGCAAGAAGTGGAGCAAAGAAATCAATTACCCTTAAAAAGAAAAAAGGTGTAATTTAAGGAGAAAAGTATAAAGGAGCTCCTCTAGTTTGGAGAACATTTACAGAAAGGAAATAGAAAAGCAAAGCTTTCACTTGAAAATTCAAATAGATATCAAGAAGAAAAATTTAATGTGACAGTTGAAGAAATAGTACATAACACAAGCGGTACTTTGAAAGCCTCAAATTCATGCTGATTTCTAAAGTAGATGCAGAGTTGAAAACATAATTAGGGGCAATATTTTTTTTTAAAAAATCTAAGGCTGTACTTAAGTGAACCACTTTAAATAGTTGGTATATATTTCTTGATTTAATCTTTATAACTACCTGGTGAGTTAAGTTGTATTATCTCTATTTTATAGTAAGTAAATTGCATATAACTCAATGTAAAACATGAATCAATCCATGTCTGTCTGATTTCAAACTTGTATTTTTTCTATTATACCCTGCTACCTCTGAATAAAAACAGAAGTAACTTACTAAGAATTAGGATTGTGAGCATTTTTGAAACTAGAAGCAACCTTGAAATCATTTGTTCTAGTTGTTCTCTTGTACAGATAAGAAACTGGGATCCCAGAAAATTTGTTATTTGCCCAAGGTCCCAGAGTTTTATAATATTGGCTCCACTTTGAGAGCTGGTCATTCAGTTCCTAGTTTAGTTCTTCCTACCAAATTATGCCTGAGATAAAGCTGAGCACCTGGTTTATATTTGGTTTATATTCGTAGATCCCTAAAGGAGCAAAAAAAAAAAAAAATAAGTTAAAAATATTTAAGCAGCAAGTGTAGATTTACATTCTGTGAGATAGTGACCCTTTAGACCTGGACAAAGGCCTTAAAAAGATACTGTGCCTCCAGCTTCGCTCTCAAGGAACCCAGAATGGAAGGAATGCAACATAACTCTTTCAGGTCAATGATTGGCATCCCAAACCAATTTCTTTTAACAAAAAAGGTAGAGTGCAGCCGGGCGCAGTGGCTCACGCCTGTAATCCTAGCACTCTGGGAGGCCGAGGCGGGCGGATCGCTCAAGGTCAGGCGTTTGAAACCAGCCTGAGCAAGAGCAAGACCCCGTCTCTACTAAAAATAGAAAGAAATTAATTGGCCAACTAAAAATATATAGAAAAAATTAGCCGGGCGTGGTGGCGCATGCCTGTAGTCCTAGCTACTCAGGAGGCTGAGGCAGGAGGATTGCTTGAGCCCAGGAGTCTGAGGTTGCTGTGAGCGAGGCTGACACCACGGCACTCTAGTCCCGGCAACAGAGTGAGACTCTGTCTCAAAAAAAAAAAAAAAAAAGAGCGCTTGGAGAATGCGTTCTTCAAGGACACAGGATGGAGATTACTGAAAGAACTGATTTGTAAACCCTGTGGTATGTTCTTCGGGACAGCCACTGATGAAGTGGCTAAGTTTACTTGTTTGAGTCATCTGTCCTGACAAAATGCAAATCGTAGCCAAGGTTATGTTGATGTTCAGAGCCTTTGTTGACTTTTCTTGTCTCTGTGTTATAACCTGGCTTATTATAATAAAAGCAAGCAAAAAGAATCTGAACTAACATTTTAATGTGATAATATTAATATAGCTGAGCAAGAACAATTTTTCTTGCTCTGGTCAGTATTTCCTTCCCAGGTTGAGTTCAAGTAAACAGGCCTTTGAGTTATGAACTGTGAAAAAACAAACATAAAAGTTTATCCCTCTATTGGAGAAACATATTTTCCTTGCAGGAGCATAGTGCTTTCTATATCGTGATCTGTATGAAATTAACATCTGGTAGTTACAATATTTTGTTCTTTTAAATGTTTTTTTTTTTATAGATTTATGGGGTACATATGCAGATTTGTTAAATAGATCTATCGGGTAGTGGTGAAGTCTGGGCTTTTTGTATAACCCTTACCCAATTAGTGTATGCAGTACTCACTAGATACTAAAAGTTTCTCATTCCACACCACCATTCCAAGTCTCCAGCATCTTCTATTCCTCTCTCTATGTCCGTGTGTATACATTATTTAGCCCCCACTTATAAGTGAGAACATATGGTATTTGTTTTACTGTTTCTGAGTTATTTTGCTAAAGATAATGGCATCCAGTTCCATCCACATTGCTGCAAAAGATGTGGTTTTTCATTCTTTTTTATGGCTGAGTAGTATTTCATATATATACATTTTCTTTATCCAGTCATTGGTTGATGGGCACTTAGTTTGATTCCATATCTTTGCTATTGTAAATAGTGTTGTGATAAATACGAGGGTAGGTGTCTTTTTTATGTAATGACTTCTTTTCATTTGGGTAGATACCCAGTAGTGGAATTGCTGGATTGAATTGTAGATCGATTTTTAGTTCTTTGCGAAATCTCCATACTGTTTTCCATAGAGGTTGTACTAATTCATATTCTCACCAACAGTGTATAAGCATTCCCTTTTCTCCACATCCTTGCCAACGTCTATTGTTTTTTGACTTTTTAATAATGGCCAAAGAACATTTCATTCTCATACTTTTTTAGACCCGAATCTGTTGAACTTAATAGTAATTAACATTTATTTATTACTGGGAGGGTAAGGAATACAATATAATTGAAATTTAAAATGTTACTTTAAATATAAGTATATATTCAGATATTGGGTTCTACCATGCCCCCTCCTTCCATCTTAGTCCATTTGGGCTGCTACAACAAAATGCTACAGATTGGGTAGCTTATAAACAACAGAAATTTATTTTTCATAGTTCTGGAGGCTAGGAAGTTAAAGATCTAGGCATCAGCTCATTCAGTGTCTAGTAAGGGAAGGGTCTACTTACCGGTTTATAGATGGCACTTTCTTGCTGTGTCTTCACATTGCATAAGGGGCAAACAAGCTCCCTCAGTTCTCTTTTATAAGGTCATTAATCCCATTCTTGAGGGCTCTGCCTTATGATCCAGTCACCTCCCAAAGACCCCACCTCTTAATACCATTACCTTGGGAGTTGGGATGTCAACATGAATTTTAGGGGTCTTTGGGAGGTGACTGGATCATAAGGCAGAGCCCTATGACCTGATATTCAGGTCATAACACAAACTCACCCATAATTATTTTAGCCTTAGCCATTGAAATGCTGTCATTTCTGAAATTAGAAGACAGAAATGAAAGAATTCAGAGATGCCAGAGAATGATGGTATGGTTAATATTTTACATAGTGACATGCGTGTGGCTTTTGGACTGCTTTATAGCTAGTTGATGCTTTGTGCAAGTAACTCTTACAAACTCTTTTCTTGCCATGCTTATCTGGTGCCAGGTCTGAAATGTGACATGAATGTGGGAAATTAGTTTACTCAAAATTAGACTTAAGTAGAGTTAATGATACCTTTATTGTTCTTGTAAATTGTAAGTGGAAAAATAAGTTGAGGATGCTGTAAAGGTTTAATGTGTTTCAAGTTCCATAACAATGTTCAGGGTAAAAGCCCATGGTGGTTCTAGATTTATTTAATTTGTACATACAGAAAGTACAAAAAGGCAGTATTCCATCGAGAAGTTGCGCTTTTTTTTAAAAAAAAAAAGATTAAAAGCAGAGATTCTAAATTATTTTTTTTCTTTTCTAGGCCTACAGGAATTTTCTTGTGATTAGTTATTAGGAAGCTCTATAATAACCTGATTTGGAGAATTTGAACATACAGTTTTTCAGTGCTTAGGAAGTAGGTAAAAGGAAAACACCAGCAAGAATGATGCAGGTCATAGTAATGGATTAGGTTGTGGCTTTAACGAATTTAATGAGCTATGAGAAGAAAGCTTTTTAGAATAGAGGCATTACCTCTTTTGAGCCTGACCTTCAGTGCTGGGCTAGGCCCTGTGAAATACACACAGTCCATCCTGTGGTCTAGGTTAGGCTCCCTGCTCCTGCCTCTGCCTGGCACTGTACTTTTCCTCCAGGGTCCTTACTTATCTCGCCTTCCCTGGTAGGGAATATGCTCTATAATGCAAAGCCTTCTATCTGTCCTCATCATGATTCTATTCCTGGCCCCTCAGGGTCTTGATAAAGTATTACATGAATGAATGAAGAAGGCTTATGGTTTTAGAGAACAAAAAAAAAAAAAAAAAAGCAAAGGAAAAAAAACCCAAAACAAAAACCAAGGACTAAGACACAAAACTGGTAAAATCCAAGAAACACAAGGGCAATGTGTGCTCAAATACAAAATACTAGCAATAAGTGCCCATTTTGACATTCAGGGGCCTAAGGATCCATTATGGATTGGGGTTATTAAAAAATGGCTTTAAGAAGATGGAATGTAAATTACTTTATTTAAATTGCAAATATTAAATGAGGGTCTTAGTGTGCAACAGCTGCCTAAATAGTAATAGAATGTCCTATGTGCCAGGACTGTTCTGAGCACTTTATGTTAATTAACCCTTTTAATCTTTACAATAGCCGTATGAATTAGGCACTGTTACTAGGCCCATTTACAGAAGATGTCACCGAGGTAATGAAAGTGAAGCTGGCCGGGCGCAGTGGCTCACGCCTGTAATCCTAGCACTCTGGGAGGCCGAGGCAGGCGGATTGCTCAAGGTCAGGAGTTCGAAAGCAGCCTGAGCAAGAGCGAGACCCCGTCTCTACTAATAATAGAAACAAATTAATTGGCCAACTAAGTATATATAGAAAAAATTAGTCGGGATACCTGTAGTACCAGCTACTCGGGAGGCTGAGGCAGGAGGATCGCTTGAGCCCAGGAGTTTGAGGTTGCTGTGAGCTAGGCTGACGCCACAGCACTCTAGCCTGGGCAACAGAGTGAGACTCTGTCTCAAAAATGAAAAATTAAAAAAAAATAAAAAAGAGTGTTTGCTTTCCCCTCAATGATGTATATCCAAGAGTCACACTGCCATTTTGAATTCTCATTTTTCTACCTGTTATCTCTTATTTAGTCAAATTCTCATCTGTAAATTGGGGATAATAGTAATACTTAACCTTATAAGGCTGTTTTGTGGAATAAATGAATCAATATGTCTAAAATGTCTAGAACAATACCTATTATATAGTAAACATGTAATAATGTTTGTTATTGTTTTATGATTATTATTTCTCCTCTGGGAAAGGCAATTTATGAAATTCCAATATGAAGTTCCTTATACTGGGACAGACTGACCCTCTATACTTGTGTTGTCTAATAGAAATACAGTGTGAGCCACATATATACTTTAAAGGAAGGAAAGGAAAACAGTGATCACAACATCATCCAGTGAATTTGTGCAGACTGTATGAGCAGACTCCTTATTATCAAACCCAAGATCAAGAAGTTTTAACTATAAGTAACTATATATTTAATTATAAGCCAGTATTAAATACTTATAAATTTTCTGTTGGATGTTGAAAATGGTTACTTATTCTTTCAATATTTGGAAATTGTGTGTGTCCTCTTTTCCTTGGGAAACTGATTCTACAATGTTTTTATTTCATTTCTGAAAATTTGGTAATAGAGGCAGTGGGTAGGTTTTATTTTTCCAAATGAGGAAGCATACCTTTGTTTTGCTTTTACATATGGTACAGCTCTATTTATTTATGTTCAACAATTCCCCATTAAGAAAATCTCAATTCAGGCTGGTCCAAGTGCAGTGGTATTTGCAACTAATTGATCACAACCAGTTACAGATTGTTTTGCTCCTTCTCCATTTGCACTACTTCACTTGACTAGCCCCCCCCCACAAACTCAATTCATTTTTTTTTTTTTTTGGTTTTTAAAAATGGACTAAATCATCCCACAGTCATTTAGATTATTTTGTATCAAAGACTAGACTAGGTTTAAAATATTTCACTAAAATGTGTGACAATATAATCATAAGAATTAATAAGAAACTGGGCTCTGGCCTAGTAAATAAGAGAGTCACCTTGGTACCAACTCCTTTTCTAGCTGACTGTGAGACATTAGGCAAATGATTTCCCCTGTCTGAACCCCAGTTGTGTTTCCATGATGGGAATCTCTTGTAACTTTGATTCTTCTTTTATTGGGAAGTTTTACTTAAATGATAAAGAAATGGAAAGTAGGTAGTGAAGGGAGGATGATTAAGAGCTGGGGTAGGCTTTATTTTTGGCTTTGGGTTAGTGAGAATCCCTGAGCTGAGTAACTTTCTTTTTTTCAGTGTGATTCGTCTTATCATGCAGTACCTGAAGGAGAACAGTTTACATCGGGCGTTAGCCACCTTACAGGAGGAGACTACTGTGTCTCTGAATACCGTGGACAGTATTGAGAGTTTTGTGGCTGACATTAATAGTGGCCATTGGGATACTGTGTTACAGGCTATACAATCTCTGAAATTGCCAGACAAAACCCTCATTGACCTCTATGAACAGGTAAGAGCGGTGGTGATACTGATCCCCGTGGGTTGGTTTGTAGGTCAGCCTGCTGAGTAGGAAGTATCAGTGAGCATTTTTTCAAGTCCTGTAGGGCCACATAACAACTCTTAAAACTTACACTGACTTTTTTCTCTCGTCTTGGAAAATCCAAGATTTTCCCCAATTGAAATTTTTTAAGTGATCATTAAACAAATTATTCTGACACCAGCTGTTGTACTGCAATTCACTTCTGGCACTAACCACCTGGTATTAGCATAGACCCCACAAGTTAAGTACTCAGACCTCCCCAAGACTGCCCTCACTTCAGATACCAGCTATATTTGGGGAGTTTCCAGGCCATCCACCCTTCTGATCAACTGGCTACAAATTCTGGGATTCTCATGACCCACTCAGATTTGATAATTTGCTAGAATGACCCACAGAACTCAGAAAGCTCTATACTTACGATTACGGTTTTATTATCAAGGATACAGATGAGGACCAGCCAAATGAAGAGACACCCAGGGCAAGATCTGAGAGGGTCCTGAATGCAGAGCTTCTATGCTATCCCTATGGAATCAGGATGTGCTGCACACTTGGCATGTCAATGTATTTACCAACCAGGAAGCCCCATTGAGATTTTTAGTGGGGTTTCACTATGTGGGCATGATTGATAATTCCAGCTACCCTTCACCTCCCTGGAGGTTGGGCTGGTTCAGAGTCTCAGCCTTCTAATTGCATAATTGATCTTTGTGGTAACCAGCCTCAGTGTTGAGCCATTGCCTTAGCACAGACTCAGGTGTGATTCAAGGGGCTCATGGATAACAAAGATACCCCTATCACTGGCAGAATTCTAAGGGTTTTAGAAACTCCAGACCAGGTACCTAGGACAAAGATCAGACAAATTATTTATTGTAAAATAGAACAGAGTAGACTTTCTGGAAATAAGATTATAGTGTTGTTTGAAGTAAAAATAGGGAAGCTGATTTGTTTCTTTACAATCTACGTGAGTTCAGTAGTTCCCCAAAGAAAATTGTGGTAACTAGAGAAAGGAGAAATTTCAGAGCCCATGGAGATATTCCTGTCTTTACTTTTCTCTAGTATCTATGTTCTGAACAGGATGCCTGAGAGAAGGAGAGATTGGTAGATAAAGATTAAGAATGGCTTTTGAAGGATTGAGGTTATTATTTATATTTAATAATTATTTCAGTTGTCCACCTGAAATTGCTAGGGGAAAAGCAATTGGGAAAAGGGACATTTCCCAGTATTGGAAATCACTTTGGCTGACTATATTTGTGTTAGACGTTTTATTGAAAAAGAAATATTAATAAAAAAATGTGTTCAAACATCTATTTCCTTTCACTTGTCCAGGTTGTTCTGGAATTGATTGAGCTCCGTGAATTGGGTGCTGCCAGGTCACTTCTGAGACAAACTGACCCTATGATCATGTTAAAACAAACACAACCAGAGCGGTATATTCATCTGGAAAACCTCTTGGCCAGGTCTTATTTTGATCCTCGTGAGGTATGACTGTGGTAATGAAAAGAAACTTTGTTAACTTTGAAAATATGCAAAAATGTGGTTTTTTTTAAACCATTTTATTGGATACTTTTTGTGATTTTGATTTAATTTTTGAGAATGATACTCTTCTGTTTATATATGTTGACTGGCATTTGCCTATATTAAAGAGAATAATCTTGTTCAGATTTATGAGTATTTGAGGGTCTTTTCTCCTGCATACTCACCCCATTTTAGAGAATTGTGTGTTAGTTAGTAGAGAAACAGAAAATTTTATTCTAGTGTCATTTCCACATTAGCTCTCCTTGAAGTGCTACCCAACTGCTAATATGTTCACTGAGCATTTGTGTCCCTTGCCTCTGACAATTTCAGTCTCCTTTCATCCCTTTTAGTCCCTAGAAGCTTGTGCTTTAGCTTCTTAGCTGATTATGCTTACTAGTAGAGTATGGACGACTAATATTTTTTTATTCTTCCAAAGCCAATTTTATATAGTTTCATTCTTTCCCACTCAGCCTTTCACAAGAGGCTTGTCAAAGTAGGAAGAAGAAGAATTTAATAGGCACTGGAAAATAGAAAGTTAAAGTAAGCCGGGAGTAACCATGAGGGTAAAGAAAGTAGTTTAAATTACCAAGATAGGATTTAAGTTAGAGGCAGTGAAGCGCTTCAGGGCTGGGAGTCATTTGACTGAGAGACATTACCAGAGAATGTAAAAGAATCTACAAATTTTTCCAAAATTGGAAAAACAACTCTGGCTTTGATATGGTTTACTTGGAGTCTTTTCAGAAATAACAGGGTGGATTGGCTGACCTCAGTTCTCTCCTAGTTCATACTTTTGAAACACAACTGAGTAAAATTGAGAAGTCATTTTTAAAAACTTGGTTTAATTAATCCCATGTTTAACTGAGTAATTTCTCTTCATGTTTTCCTCTTTGTATGTTTCTGCTTATTTGTTTCAAATAAGCACGCTCAAGTCTTTTAGTTGCTTCTTGGAAATGATGCTATCTCCTCTCCTTTTTCAGGCCTACCCAGATGGAAGTAGCAAAGAGAAGAGAAGAGCAGCAATTGCCCAGGCCTTAGCTGGGGAAGTCAGTGTGGTGCCTCCATCTCGTCTCATGGCGTTGCTGGGACAGGTAATTAAATGCCTATATAACTGAATTTACTCTGAACTTCTGGTATAATTTCCTATACATGAACTCTGTATCTGAGATAAATTGGATATAGAAGTGAGGACCACCTATGGAGCTGCTTGTACCAACAGCTGTGCCATTCCACCTTCCCTCTTTCCTGGGAGAATCAATATAGATGAGTGGTTAAGAGCATAAGCTCTAAAGTCAGTTAGATTTTTTGTTTTTTAAGCCAGTCAAATTTAGGGTGACCATAGAATTTATCATCTGGAATATGTTTGAGGGTACTGTTGATCACCATGCCAGGATACTAGGTGCAAATGGGAACTGTCCTGGACAGATTGGAACAAGTGTTCACTCTAGCTAGAATCCTAGCTCTCTCATTTACTAGCTATTTGGTCCTGGCGAGTTACTTAACTTTTCTGATCTCATTTACTCATCCTGGTGTTGTAGTAAGGATTAAATGAGTCAATGCTCATAAAGTACTTCATACGTTGCCTAGCACCTTTTAAATAGTACATGGTAGCTGTTGCTGATGTTTCTTTTTTTAATTAGTAATAGTATTGCTAACATTGTCATTATTATAAAGCTGCCTAGAGTAATAGATAACTTTAGAAGTAGCAAAGCACACAAGTGTTTAGTAGGGATGTAAATAGGCTTTTTGCATTAAATCTGCATTTAGGAAAGGATCAAAAAGCTATTTTTTGAAGGCCTGCAGTGATTCTGAGATGTAAAATTAAGCTGCTTTTTTCTAAATTTATTTTTTATTTTTTTATCAAAGTAAGAGTGGTGTATAGTTTAAGTAGTACTTCAGGGCTTACAATGAAAAAGTGTCTCATGCGTTGCCCTTCTCCACTTATTATTCTTACTTTCTATGCACATTTCTAACTCTCCTGGCATTTACCTCCATAGCTGAATACCGTGTTTATGCTGTTTTTACTTGATTTTTTTTTTAGTAATTTAGCTATTAACTTTCTTCAGTGGAAGATGATTTATTTCATACCTATACTCTACAACACACACATATTCTTCTCCCAGATTTTCAGTATAGTTATAACTTTTGGTTAAATTGGTATTCAGTGTTTATGTAAGTTATCTTTACATAAATATTCTTCATAGCTAAAAAATAATTACATGTAATTTTTTACATAATTTTTATGATGACTTGTGACAATCATTGCTTTATTTTTTCTTTTGCCTAGTTTTCTATGCAATTCTACTAGTTCAACCGGAATCTTTCTACCAGAACTGTAAAAAGTCCATTTCTCCCCTTGCTGATATTCTTCCTAAGGTTTTTCTCTGTTCCCATCAGGACTAGTTCTTTTGGATTGCTGCACAGTTATTGGACTGGAACTTCTTTCATCTTCATGATGGGAACTTTTTGGCCTTTTTGTTGGGTCATATTTTTTAGATTCCCTCATCTTCCTTATTTTCATAGTTTAGACCCTTGTTTTGATAGAGTACTAGTCCAATAACTTCCTGAGAATGGGTGCATAGATATAAGTTTGAGATTTTGTGTCTGTAATATCTGTAATATCTCTCTATTCAGATTTTTAAAGTTTTTTTCTCCCTGCATTGTCCCTATATTATTCCTATTTTCTATTTCTTTTTTTCTGAATTCTTTCCACACCTGCCCCCATTTGCTTTACTTCCTATATGTTGAAGCTTTCCTCAGATATTTAGTGATCCCTGGCTCTTGGTTTATATTTGAGAATGAAACACTGTGATATCAAGATGCCAATAGGAAAAAAACACAAAAAACAAGAGTAAAACACTAAAAAGCTGTTTGGAAACTATATGTTGGGTTGGATAGAAGGAGTAGTTTGGGAACTGATAGAATTCAACCTGGAATGATGGGGTGGGAATCCTTATGTATCATTATCTACAGAAATATTCTCTTGGACGGTCAGCTTTTCCAGAGAGTAGTCTTCTAGTTCCTGCCTGGGAGAAGTATAAACTATATCCTGGGAGCAGAGTTGAGAGGGTACTAATTGGAGAGAAGGGTAGAGAAGTCTCACTGTTTAGCACATCAGTTTACACTAAACAGCTTTTGCACTCCCCCCGCCACCCCGCTCCCCTGCCCCGGTATTCGCTGTGGCTTCTCAATTACCCACTACCCTTAGCTCTACTGAGTTTTCCAAAGCCCAGAACCTCATCCTTTCTAGAAGATAAACCACCTGATTTCTCTTGGGGGTAGGGTGAGGTGAGGCATTCACCTGTTGCGTAGGCTGGGAGAGGTCCTGGGAGCTAAATGCTCCTGTACAGACTTTGCTCTTGCCCCTGTTTTCAGCCTCATGCCATGCCTTGTCCATGAAGGGTATGATTCTTCCAATTCCTAAGCCTTTTTGGAGTTGTGTGAGGTAATTTGGCTTGCTTCTTGCGGGTTCCCCATCTCCACCTTGTATAATTAGGTTCAGTTTTCTCTCTTGTTCTTGGTTGCCACTGGTCCATTCACATTTCAGCTTCTAAAATTTAACTAACATTTTTTTTCTGCTATTATCTCTTCTTCCATTCTCTTTGTCTTTTGGAGTGATATGTACCTTTTTTATTCCTTAATTATCATCACTTTAGTGGATTTTCTAGAGAAAACAGAAATAAACTCATGTTTTTCCACATTTAATTTAAGTAAGTGAGGTTTTGGCTCTTATGTTGCCGTTTAGGTTTCTGGCTTGAGTGACTTGGTATTGATAGGCCTTTGGAATCCATAGGCACAGGTCATTGTGCTCATGAAGGGCAGATTTGTTGGGGGCTGAGGGCTGGGAGTGGAGACTGGGGATGGGGGGCAAATAATATGGTTTTGGATGTGCTAATTTTTTTTTTTTCCATGACAGAGTCTCACTCTGTTGCCTAGACTAGAGTGCCGTGGTGTCAGCCTAGCTCACAGCAACCTCAAACTCCTGGGCTCAAGCAATCCTCCTGCCTCAGCCTCGCAAGTAGCTGAGACTATAGGCATGCGCCACCATGCCCAGCTAATTTTTTCTATATATTTTTAGTTGTCCAGCTAATTTTTTTTTTCTATTTTTTAGTAGAGACAGGGTCTCGCTCTTGCCCAGGCTGGTCTCGAACTCCTGAGCTCAAACGATCCGCCTGTCTCGACCTCCCAGAGTGCTAGGATTACAGGCGTGAGCCACCATGCCCGGCCTGGATGTGCTAATTTTGAAGTTCCTATGGGACATACAGGAGAAAACTTCCATTCTAGGCATTGGATTTGTGAATCTGGACCTTAACCTAGAGATTGTGGCTAGAATTACAGATTTGGAATTTGCAGTAATAGTTGAAGCTATAGATGTAAATGTGATTACCCAGGGAAAGCATGTAGAATAAGAAAATTAATATACTTAGAAACATTAAATATTTCAACTACAATCATCTTAGAGTTAAAAAGTTCAGAAAGTTGCTAGGCACAAAATATACAAAAGTTGATTGCACTTCTGTACATCAACAGTAGCCATTTAGGAAGGGCTCCTCTTTACAGCAAAAACATACAATATAAAGTTCTATCCTAACTTCTGTGGGAAATAGATGATTTCCATTTTTAAACAGGTAACAAATCCATCTAAATAGACAAGAGAAGTAAAATTTGAGTAAATAATGAAGCATTGATTGTCTTGGATAAGTTGATGTCAGTTTTCCTGACATTTAAGCAATTATGAAAAAAACTATAGCAGGATTAGAACTATTTCAGAAAGGAATTTTAGCATTCGTCTGGAATAATAAACTTGAAAGTGTATTCATCAAAGAAATTTTGAAAAGGAAGAATGTTGAGAGCATACTAGCCCTAGAAATATTGCATTTAATAAAGTTACACAGTTGTATCATATTAATATTTGGCACAAGAATATCTGTTGTAACTGGTGCAACAACAGTGCAAGGAATCAATCCTATGAATTCAATAGATGACAATGGGGACACCGGAATACTTAGGAACAAGAGAATTATTCAGTATATGGTGTTAGGACACTTTAGAATGGGGGGAAAGGTCAGATCAGAGACTCCTCTCATATTTTATATAGCAGCATACTTTTAGATAGATAGAAAGGTATATATTTTAAGAATAGAAAAACTAGAAGATAATATAATTTATCAAACCTGATAAGTAAAGACTTCCTAAGCTAGGGAGTAAACACCAAGGAAAAGATCAACAAATTTCATCACTTGAGAATGCAACTTAACATGAAAAGAAACGTATAAAGCTATAATCAAAAATAGGCAGATGGGGCTGGTCACGGTGGCTCACACCTGTGGTCTTAACACTCTGGGAGGCTGAAGCAAGAGGATTGCTTGAGCTCAGAAGTTTGAGACTAGCCTGAGTAAGAGCAAGACCCTGTGTCTTCTAAAAGTAGAAAAGCTAGCTCTCTTCTGGGGATGCTGTCCTGAGGCACTCAGAATGGTCCAGCGTTTGACATACCATTGTAGGCTTTCCTACAATACAGCCTCTAACAAAACTAGATTGTCCTGAACCCCTGGTAATAAAATTGTTTACCTTTATACCAAAAAGGTTGGGAAAGCGCTAAAATCTGCATGTGGTGTGTGCCCAGGCAGACTTCGGGGGTTTGTGCTGTGAGACCTAAAGTTTTTTTTTTTTTTTTTTTAAGACAGAGTCTCACTCTGTTGCCCGGGCTAGAGTGCCATGGCATCAGCCTAGCTCACAGTAACCTCAAACTCCTGGGCTCAGGCGATCCTTCTACCTCAGCCTCCCAAGTAGCTGGGACTACAGACATGCGCCACCATGCCTGGCTAATTTTTTCTGTATGTATTTTTAGTTGTCCAATTAATTTCTTTCTATTTTTAGTAGAGACAGGATCTTGCTCTTGCTCAGGCTGGTTTCGAACTCCTGACCTTGAGCGATCCACCCGCCTTGGCCTCCCGGAGTGCTAGGATAACAGGCGTGAGCCACTGTGCCCGGCCGAGACCTAAAGTTCTTATGAGGTTGTCTGAAACAAACATGTCAGCAGGGTCTGTGGTGCTTCCATGTGTGCTAAATGTGTCTGTGACAGGATCAAGCGTGCTTTCCCTATTGAGGAACAGAAAATCGTTGTGAAAGTGTTGAAGGCACAAGCACAGAGTCAGAAATCTAAATAAGAAAATGAAGCTTTTTTGAGTAATAAAAATTAAAAGGCTTAAAAAGAAAAAAAAGAAAAACTAGCCAGCCATGGTGGTATGCATCTATAGGCCCAGCTAGTCGGGAGGCTGAGGTGGGAGGATCACTTCAGCCCAGGAGTTTGAGGTTGCAGCAAGCTAAGATGATGTGACTATGCTCTGCCTGGGACAACAGAGAGAGACTCTGTCTCAAAATAAATAAATAAATAAATAAGTAAGTAAGTACTATGCTCTGCCTGGGACAACAGAGAGAGACTCTGTCTCAAAATAAATAAATAAATAAATAAGTAAGTAAGTAAGTAAGCAAGCAAGCAGTTGGGAAAAAGATTCTTTGCAGCAAACATAAACAACAAATACCTTTGTCACATTAAAAGCTCACCAATTGGCCAGGCGCAGTGGCTCACGCCTGTAATCCTAGCACTCTGGGAGGCCGAGGCGGGTGGATTGCTCAAGGTCAGGAGTTTGAAACCAGCCTGAGCAAGAGCGAGACCCCATCTCTACTAAAAATAGAAAGCAACTAAAAATATATAGAAAAAATTAGCCAGGCGTGGTGGTGCATGCCTGTAGTCCCAGCTACTAGGGAGGCTGAGGCAGGAGGATCACTTGAGCCCAGGAGTTTGAGGTTGCTGTGAGCTAGGCTGACGCCATGGCACTCTAGCCCGGGCAACAGAGTAAGACTCTGTCTCAAAAAAAAAAAAGCTCACCAATTGCTAAGAATAGTAAGACTGCCATAGATAAGTGAGCAAAGAACATGAATAAACAGTTAACGGACACACAAGGGAAGTCACTGTTGCCAGAGTCGGAGCCTCTGCAGTCCCCTGGAACCTC
>CAUYRT010096100.1:0-30707 GCA_963574885.1 Lepilemur ruficaudatus
GGATCGCTCAAGGTCAGGAGTTCAAAACCAGCCTGAGCAAGAGCAAGACCCCGTCTCTACTAATAATAGAAAGAAATTAATTGGCCAACTAAATATATACAGAAAAAGTTAGCCTGGCATGGTGGCGCATGCATGTAGTCCCAGCTACTCTAGAGGCTGAGGCAGAAGGATCGCTTGAGCCCAGGAGTTTGAGGTTGCCGTGAGCTATGATGAGGCCACGGCACTCTAGCCCGGGCAACCGCGTTCGACGCTGTTTCAAAAAAAAAAAACAAAAAAAGAAAAAGAAAAAAGAAAAGAAAATGAATAAAATCCAGTTTAGAGAACTGATAAACCATTAAGTTTCACTCACCTTCCTCAAATTCTATAAACACTGAGCTCCCTCCACATTTTACTTGGTAGGCAAAAGAAATGCTGTGCAAAAGTTATTCTCTTATTGTTTTATGAAATATCTAAATGAAAATATCAAGTAGGCAGCAAGATATGTAAGTCTGGAGAGAAGCGATCTGAGCTTGAGATAAAAAACTGGGAATTATATGCATTGAAAATGGGATGGATGAGTCAATGTACTGAGAATGAGAGTAAAAACTGAAATAGACAAATGGGCCTCCCAACCCTGAGCCCCGAGCGAGCCTGCACCCCAACACTTAGGCTTTGTACAGAAGAAACGATAGAGCTAAGAAAACCAAATGGAAGTAATTGGATAAAGAGGAAGCAAGGCAGGAATGAGTGATTTCTTATGAATCAGCTAAGAAAACTGCGTAGTCATTGTTACCAGATGCTGCCAAAAAGTCAAATACAGTGAGTGCAGAATGTGTCCAGAGCATCAGTGGTGGCTCAGGGATGGGCGGCAGGAGGTAGGGGTCCACGGAAGAATGTGACCAGAGCTGAGCAACACAGAGATGGGCACTGTTAGTTTCAGTGGAGTAGAGGGAATGGATATCAAACTAAAATCAATTAGAGAGTGAAAGGGAGGTGAGGAAATCATAGAGGAGTAAACAGAGCTTGTGTAGGTAGTTTGGTTCTGAAAAGGAGTAGAGAAATAGGGCTGTGGCTGAGAAGAAGGTGAGTTAAGAAGGGTGTTGTTTTATTGTCTTGGTTTTTAAGAAATGGGAGAGACTAGATTATGTTTGTTTGCTGTTGGGAATGAGCTAATAGACTGGATGAGGTGGCAACACCAAAGAAAAAGGCATTAATCCAAAGACGGAAGTCACTGAAAAGAGAGCATAGGATAGCACCAATTGTAAGTAGACAGAGCTTTAACAGAACAGGACCACGTTCTTATTTTTGCTGGAGGAAGAAGAAGAAACTGCATGCGCATAAATTTAAGGGTTAGGTGGTAGGAGAATGAAGATCTTCCTGTTAGAGAAACTTTGTATTTTAAAGACTTGGTCATTGGGGGAGTGATATGGGGAGTGTGATTGAACTTGGGGAGTAAGAAGCCTGAGGAGAAAGGAGGTGATATGCCGTATCAGAGAGGCAGAGTGAATTTACGAAAGAAGCATAGTAGGGTTTTCGGGCAGTATTGAGAATTCATTTGAGTTTTGCATTCTTGAAGCAAAGGATGAGGAAGAATAGAATAGAGGAAGCTTGGGCTTTTAGAAATGAAAATGTCATACTGCTCTTTGAACTGTATCTGATTAAATGTCAGGGAGTCCATGAAATCACAGACGGTAACTTCAGCAATGACACATCTGTGTGCTAGGGTACAAAGTGGTAGGGAAGCACTTACCCAGGAAGGCAGCTTTCATGACACAAGGAACATGACAACATGACACAGGGAACAAGCGTGGGCGTTAGTGTCACACTGGCTCCAAATGCTGGCTCAGGCACCTTTCTAGGCTTGTGAACTTAGACAAGGTCTTTAAATTCTTTTGACTGTAGAATGGGGATATGAATACTATTTGCAAGTTAAGGAAGTAAAACGTGATATGTAAGCAGGTGAGTGACGTACAGTAAGTATACAATAATAGCTACCATTGTATCTATCACAAACAATTTAGGAGAATTTAAATGTAACTTCAAATGCTCTGTCAAACTCTGCAAATAAGCAACTAGTATAGCTGATGATTAGTCTAACAATTTTCTATCATCTTCATTGCTCCAGGGTAAAAAGCCAGAACTGGCTGTCTAAAAGAGCCCTCATTTTTACCCTCCCTGGAATAATTCTTCCACAAGTGATGGCCTCATGTTTAGCTATATTATTTCTGGTTTATATTCTTTTAAAGCACCAATCTATAACTATGTGGAATTTGAAAAAAGGGAAAGAGTATGAATTTGAGAAGAAAGAGGCTGTTAATACCAACTGGGGACATGAAAGAAAGAAACAAGTCCAGTTTAGCTCTCAGATGCATTCTCTCTAAAACAGATTATTGTAAAAAGTATTGAAGAAATCTGCTTGCAGTCCAGGCGAGCGTTACCAAGATACTGAGCCTAACAGCTGTAAAGACCTGATGCAGTTATCTGATGAATATTCTTATTCCCTGTGCTATTTTTAACCAATATTAAATTCTTTTTATGTGTTTTACAATTCAACAAGCTAAGGTTTTACCATTTTGTGTAATCTCTTTGATTGGTAACTGTTTCTGATTGTATAAAGTTAGGCTTTGCAGATAATTAGGTGTTACATTCTGGTTAAAGTATAGGAGTTCTATAATTACCCACCACATTTCTGTGGGTAATTATCTGCATTTGTAACATCTTTTTCTTTGTGGCTGAGCAGGTTGGCTCTATTACGATATAGTTACTGCTTAAAACGTTCTCTCAGGAGTGAAAAAATATGATCAGGTAGCTGCCTTCACCTACAGGGGATAGATTTTTACACAATGTCTACATTGTTGTCATTGTTTTATGTATACTATGAATGGCTTTAACATGAGCTGAACTATGTAGTTAAATTTAAGCCATAACTGATAGCCGAATTAAGCTGATTCAGCTGTGCTTTATATATCAAAAAATCATTAAGAGTTGCATTAGACTTATTCTCAAATATGTAGATTTGGAAATTAAATGTCAAGAGATTCCACATTTCTTTAGAAATATATTCTCTTGAAAATAATAACAGATTGGGGAAAAAGTTTATGCTAGAAACAGTAATGCTTTAAATGGACAAGATTCTCCCTCCCCCACTTCTTTCAGGAGGAACCAAAGCCTTTTAGTATTTATGATCTAATATATCTTCCAAATGTATAATAAAGACAACCTAAAATATTAATATGTCAATTTTGAATATCTAAAAAGAGGCAAACATTTCAAGGCAGCAGAACCCGGACTAGAATTAGATTTCCTTGCGTATTAGACTCCTTCAATCCTTGCTGCCATGCCAAACAAAATGCATTTTAAAAAGTCATAAAAGCTGAAATTAATGATTCTGAGGGAAAAAGCCAAGAAGTTTCAGAAAAATAAGCATAGAGCAACTCCCAGGATAGATCTGTACAAAGGAACCCATCAAAACTGGTGTATAAATAGCTGTCTTCAAGCAAACTTGCTATATAAGTCAAGCCTTTATGATACACACTGGATACATTTTGAGAGATGTGATTTAACTTTGAGAATCTCTGAATCTAGGTACAAAAGGGATGTGTAGTTGAGAGCTTTAGGAATTCTGACACTGTTTGAGTATTAGGAACATGTGTGTCCATGGCTCCCGCATTCCCAGCAGTACCATTGCTGGGACCGTATCATCTCTACCAAACATACCACTTAACCTCTTCCACTGTGAAATCAGAGTGGGCCCGTTGAAAGAAAAGTGTCTGACTAGGTGTTGCAACTTCTGCCTCAGTGTTGCATGTTGTCTGGCTTTCAGTGTATAACAGTCCCTTTTCACCGGGATCTTTCAACAGTCTCTTCTTTCCCAAATGGCAGTTTTTATATCCATAATACTCTACATTTACAATTTTAATACTATTAAAATACATGATAAGAAAGATCTTCATATGTGTGAGGAGGAAGCTCTGTGGCTAGCGTGTGCTCCAGAGTAGGCTTCCGGGAGTTGAAAGAAGAGGCGGGAGGCAGCGGGGCAGATGAGACATGCTCTTTATTGTCGAAGGTGGAGGTCGAGGGGTGGGGACACGCAGCAGCGGCGAGAGCATGGCCGATCACATGGCGAGCACTTATATATGGCTCAGAACCATAGTGGCAACATGCCATGGGAAAGCGTGATCACATGGGTTCACATGGGAGCTAACACCTTGGTTACATAAGTGTGTTGACTTATGCCTCCCAGGAAGGCTGGCGGAAGTGACTTGCTAGCAGTTACTTTAGTTTGGCCTAAGAAACCTATTGCCTATACAAATGAACTTCCCTTACAATATGTCAGGACCTCATGTTATAGTAGGATGGTAATAGTATAAATAAGATCACAGAGAATATGGTTTGGCCCCAAGTATACTTGAATCCATATCTAATTCACTTACTCCAAGAGTTTATTGCAGTGATGGTCAGAGAATGGGAAGTTATTACAAAGAGTATTTGAATCTCAACTTCAAAGAAGTACAACAGTTGGGAAGATTGGACATATACTAAGAAACGATTAATAAAATACAGGCATTCCTTGGAAATAATGAGGGTTGAGTTCCAGACCACCACACTAAAGCAAATATTGCAATAAAATAAGTCACATACATGTTTTGGTTTTCCAGTGCATATACAAATTATGTTAACAACATACTGAAGTCTATTAAGTATATAATAGCATTATGTCTAAAGAAATACACATACCAAATTTTGAAATTTTTTTATTTCTGAAAAATGCTAATGCTAATGATCATTTGAGCCTTCAGAGAGTCATAATCTCTTTGCTGGTGGAGGGTCTTGCCCCAGTGTTGATGGCTGCAGACTGATCAGGGTGGTGGTTGCTGAAGGTTGGGGTGGTTGTGGCAATTTCTTAAAATAAGGACACAGTGTAGTTTGCAACACTGATTGACTCTTTCTTTCATGAAAAATTTCCCTGTAGCATTTGATACAGTCTGATAGCATTTTATCCATAGTAGAACTTCTTTCAAAATTGAAATCAATCCTCTCAAACCTCACACTGCTTTATGGACCAAGTTTATATAATATTCTAAATCCTTTATTGTCATTTCAACAATGTTCGCATCTTCACCAGGAGTAGATTCCATCTCAAGAAATCACTTTCTTTGCTCATTCATAAGAAACAAGTCCCCATCCATTCAAATTTTGTCATGAGATTGCAGCAATTCAGTCACATCTTCAAGTTGCACTTATTCTAGTTCTCCTGCCATTTCTACCACATTTGTAATTACTTTTACCACTAAAGTCTTGAACCCATCGAGGTCATCCGTTAGGATTGAAATCAACTTGTTCCAAACTCCTGTTAATGTTGATATTTTGACCTCTTCCCATGAATCATGAGTGTTCTTAATGATATCTAAAGTGGTGAATCCTTTCCAGAAGGTTTTCAATTGACTTTGCCCAGAGCCATCTGAGGAATCACTGTCTATGGCAACGATAGCCTTACAAAATGTATTTATTCAATAAGAAGACTTGAAAGTTGAAATGACTCCTTGATCTGTGGGCTGCAGCATGGGTGTTGTGTTAGAAGGCATGAAAAGAACATTAATCTCCTTGTACATCTTCATCAGAGCTTTTGGGTAGCCAGGTGCATTGTCAATCAGCAGTAATATTTTGAAAGGAATTTTTTTTTCCCCAAACAGTGGGTCTCAACAGTGGACTTAAAATGTTCAGTAAACCATTCTGTAAACAGATATGCTGTCCTCCAGACTTGTTGTTCCATTTATAGAGCACAGGTAGAGTAGATTTAGCATAATTCTTAAAGGGCCCAGGATTCTACAATAGAAGGCTGTTTCATCTGCACTGAAAATCTGTTTAGCATATAGCCACCTTCATCAGTGATCTTAGCCAGATCTTCTGAATAACTTGCGCAGCTTCTCCATCAGCACTTGCTGCTTCACTTTGCACTTTTATGTATGACAATGGATTCTTTTCTTAAACTTCATGAACCAAACTACTAGCTTCTGATTTTTTTCCTGAAGCTTCCTCACCTTTCTCAGCCTTCATAGAGTTGAATAAAGTTAGGGTCTTGTTCTGGATTTGGCTTTGGCTTCAGGGAATTTTGTGGCTGATTTGACCTTTTATCCAGACAACCAAAACTTTCTCCATATCAGCAATAAGGCTGTTTTGCTTTCTTATCATTCATGTGTTCACTGGAGTAACACTTTTAATTTCCTTCAAGAACTTGCCTTTTCATTCACAAGTTGGCTGTTTGGTTCAAGAGGTCCCAATTTCGGCCCGTCTTGGCTTTCAACATGTTTTCCTCACTAAGCTTAATCATTTCTAGCTTTTGATTGAAAGCAAGAGATGTGAAACTCTCCCTTTAACTTGAAAACTTAAAGGCCATTGTAGGATTATTAATTGCCCTAATTTCGATATTGTTGTATCTTGGGGAATAAGGAGGCCTGAGGGAAGGGTGAGAGAAGAGGAATGGCCAGTTGGTGGAGCAGTCCAAATACATACAGTGTGTATTGATTAAGTTCACCATCTTATATGGGCACAGTTTGTGGTGCCCCAAAACAATTATAATAGTTGCATCAAAGATCCTTGATCATAGATCACCACGAAAGAAATAACAATAATGGAAAAGTTTGAAATATTGTGACAATTACCAAAATGTGACACAGAGACACAAAGTAAGCATATGCTGTTGGAACAATGGCACCAATAGACTTGCTTGATGCAGGGTTGCCACAAAACTTCAATTTGTAAAAAAATGCAGTACCTGCAAAATACAGTAAAGCAAAGTGCAATAAAATGAGGTATTCCTGCATGAAGCAATAGGATTAAGCGCCAGAGGGAATAGTACCTCTTTGTAAGTTTAGCAAACTATTTTATAAGAAATTTTACTAAATGCAAAGATCTTTCTAAAAAATTTTTTATTGACAACAAAAACATATATATTTATGGTAACAACATGCTGTTTTGATATATCTATACATTGTGGAATAACTAAATCAAACTAATTGATACATCTATTACCTCACATACTTTTTTGCAGTGGAAATATTTACAATCTACTTTTTTAGTAATTTTTGAGTATATAATTCATTGTTATTAACTATAATCATAATGTTCTACTACAGATCTCCTGAATTTTTCCTCCTGTCTAACTGAAATTTTGTATCCTTTGACCAACATCTCCCTAATCCTCTACCAGCCCCAGGTAACCACCATTCTACTCTCTGCTTCTATGAGCTGGACTTTTTAAGATTCCACTTATAAGTGAGATCATGCAGTATTTGTCCTCCTGTGCCCGGCTAATTTCAGTTAGTATAATGTCACACATGTTCTTTTCACTTGAGTTGGGTGCTTTCCAATGCTGTGATGTGATAAATCACTTACCAGGTGTCCCACAGTTGGTACCATCGTATCAGTGGGAACACGTAGAGCTTTTGCCATGTGGATTAATTTTCTGTTGCTACAATGACAAATTAGTACACATTTAGTGACTGAAAAACAACACAAATTTATTATTATCTTATAGTTCTATACGTTAGAAATCTGCCATGGGGCTCACTGGGTTAAAACGAAGGTATTGGCGGAGCTGCCTTCCTTTCTGGAAACTCTGGGGGAGGATCCCTTTACTTCCTTTCCAGCTCCCCCATTCCTTGGCTTACAGCCATTTTTCTCTATCTTCAAAGCTGGCAATGTTGCATCTCTCTCTGATCCTTCCTCCATCTTCACATCTTTCTGGACACAACTGGTAAAGATTTCATTTGTGAATTCGTATCATTGGACCGGATGCACCTGGATAATACAAGATAATTTTCCTATATCAAAGTTCTTAATCTTTTAAAAAGTTAATTTGTGTAATTATTTACATTATGGGGCGTATGGTGATGTTTCATACACATAATGTATAGTGATCTGATCAGGGTAATTAGCATATCTATCATTTCAAACATTTATCATTTCTTTGTGTTGGGAACATACAGTGTCCTCTCTTCTAGCTATGAATATTTAAAAGTGTATGATATATTATTATTATTAACTGTAGTCATCCTACAGTGCTATAAAACACCAGAAGTTATTTCTCCTATCTAGCTATCATTTTGGATCTTTCGACAAATCTTTTCCTATACCTCCTTCTTCCCACCCTTCCCAGACTCTAGTAACCTCTGTTCTATTTTTCACTTCTATGAGATCAATCTTTTTTTTTTAGTTTCCTAATATGAGTGGGAACATATGGTGTTTATCAAAGTTCTTAATCACATCTGCAAAGTCCCTTTTGCCATGTAAGGTAATGCTTACAAGTTCTGAGGGTGAACAACTTGGGGGGGCTATTGTTCTGTCTACTACACCACGACTGCAAGCTTTGTCATTATCTAGGCTTTTTTTGCTTATATTTCGATGCAATAGACTTTATCCTTATTTTGCTACCAAATTGTGCAGATTATTACAACCAGATTATTACATATTTTAGACTTGAAATTTTTTACAAAACCCCTCCTCAATCTTTTCCTACTAAGCCTGACAGCTTTCTTACTCAGAAAACTCTCTGGATTTCATAAGACACCATCCTAATTTAAATCACGCCTATACAGGAAGTATGGCATGACTTTATTTCCTTTAAAACAAACCATGTCTGTTTCTTAGCCTCCATCCTGCCCTTCCCAGGTGGAAAAATCTTTCTTAGTTGTTACTGGAGTACACTTCTTTCTGCTGTCAGTGTTATACAAAGATCCTAATCATTTTCCAGCAGAGGAAAGCCATTTGAGATCTTTCAGTCTTTGGTTTCTGTGGAGATGCAAGCCCAGTTGTTCCAGCCCGATGTCTGCCTAAATTCTCGTCCTGCTGTTTCTTTGCATGCACGTGGGAGATCTTTGCAGGGCTGGAGAACCTTGGATTCTACAAATATTGATAGCCTCCTGAAGTGCTCTATATACCCATTTTTCTTCAAATGTCTTTTCTCTTCTCTAGGGTACTGTGAGAGTGCGCACCAAAGGCAGAGCCCCAAATCTCTATCTCCTCCCAGTGCTTTAAAATTATAATAGCATCCCCTCCTGTCTAGCCTTGGTGAATTGCTTTTTCCCCCTCTCTGCCTTCATCATATCCAAACACCTCTTTCTCTTACCCACCCCATATAATTTCCTTAAAAAGATTAGATTTCTGGAGGTAAAACTTGGAAATAAATTAGTCTGCTGAGAATCACTGCTTTTCAGAAAGCCTTCACAAACATCTGTTGAAATAAAGGAGACATCTTGAAACATCTTGAAACAATCGGGAGAAATATATTGCTAGAGCAAAACACAAGTTAATAATTTGAAAAATGATTTCTCCGTGCCATCGCTTACTTGCTAGTAGAGATTTATGTCACTCCAGGGCTGATCTTATTAATTCTTCAGCGAGATGTGCACAACAGCTTCACTCCAATTTGCAATGAATGCCTTGAGATTAGGCTTCATAAGTTTAGGCTAAACAAACAAACAGAGTCCTAGTAGGCAGGTTGAGACTATACTTAGAAGGCCTAAATTGTACAAGGAGACAATGTAAAATTAGGGAATATTTTTATTTCATATTAAATAATATCAGTTCATCATAATATTTATTCTTAATGTAAATATTAGTAATGCTTGTTAATACAATAAGTAAACAAGTAATAAAATAAAAAGAGCTATTATTTATACTCATTTAATTTAATTCTCACAATATACCAATGAAGTAAGAATGACTAGTGCTGTCTTCCAGATGAAGAAACTGAGGCTCAGAGTAGTGAAGTCCCTTATTCAAGGTCACAGTGTTAGTCAATGTCAGTGCCAGGAGTTGAGCTCAGATCTCTCTGATTCCAGATTTGGACTCTTTTATTACATGGATACTGCTCATAAGGAAATGTACTCGCCAGTAAGTGTCTATCTGGAGGTCCGAGCTGAGCAGGACTGTCACTTAAGGAGGAAGCTGACACTAGAAACTGAACTTTGATCTTTGATTGGAGTTTGTTTGACAGAATCCCATGCAAGCAGGCAGACTGATACACACAACCATGCCAGTCTTGCTTGTGTGTGTAATCTCTAGTCAGTTTGAAAACCTCTCAAATTCATTTCCATTTTATTTTATTCAAATAATGCAGAAAATTATAAAGCAGGACAAAAAGGCAAAGCCTTTTCTTACTTCCCTTTGCATTACAGTAACTATTGTTGAGTTAATACTCTATATACCGTAAGGCATGGGGAAAATAATTTTTCAATCAAAGGCAAACTTTTCTCCAAACTTAAATAAAATGATAAAATTTTATTTTTAAATAAAAATTAAAAACAACTTTCTTTTTACAAGCACTTTGAAGAATCTCTTCCTAGAGAAAATATTTTTTAATAACCTTTCTGAACTATTCCTCTACTTTTCATATTTTAGACTTTTATGCAGCAAATTTTTTCTTGCTGGCCTTGCTTCAGCTATGTAGTTCAAATATATTTCAGAGTCAGGTATTGTATATTTTTTTCTCAGTTGGTGTGATATTATAAAAAATATATTTTGGAGGTGCCCACAGGGTACAAGGCACCATTCTTGATTGTTTACATCTCTCGCCTCTGACAGAAATGGAAAAGCAGTAGAGAGTGGGCTAGTCCCTATTGCAAATAGTTTTTTAGAAAACAAATTAATTTCCAGTCACTTATCTGTTTGTTTCAACAATCAGTTATTAATAATTTGGAGAGAGGAGTCCTTTCCTGTCCTAATCTCACCTTTCCAGAAAGTTTGAGTTTCTTCCAGAAGGAGATGAGACCCTTATTCCCTAAGAATCATGCAGAAGCAATGATTCTTACAACAGGTGGGAGACATTAGTGGTACCTAGAATTTTCCCTACTTAGTTATGGCAATGCTCAAATTTTCTTCTACAGTTGTGTGAAGTCTTCTGTTTTTAAAAATCTGTGGGAAGAAAATCATTACTTAGTGTAGCATTTTTTTTTTTTTTAAGATAGGCTCTCACTCTGTTGCCTGGGCAAGAATGAATGCAGTGGCGTCATTATAGCTCACTGCAACCTCAAACTCCTGGGCTCAGGTGATCCTCCTGCCTTAGTCTCCCAGGTAACTGGGACTACCGGTGTGTACTACCACACCTGGCTAATTTTCTTTCTATTTTTTGTAGAGATGGGGTCTCGCTCTTGCTCAGGCTGGTCTTGAACTCCTGGCCTCAAGCAATCCTCCTACCTCAGCCTCCCAAAGTTCAAAGATTATAGGAATCAGCCACCGCACCCAGCCAGTTTTTTTATATATTTGACCTAATCTTTATATGCCTTATACCTCTTTCCTCTTATTCAAGAATTTGTAGAAATGAGAGATTTTTTTTCTAGTTACTGTGCTCTGTGTAAGAATCCTTTGTATGCTTACCGCAGGATCACTCATTCTGCAAATATTTGTTAATCATTTGCTATCTGTTATGCACAGGATAAGACACTTAGCATCAGTTATATTTGTCCAAGGGGCTGGGCCCACAAACCTGAAGGACAGCTGTTGCTAAGATGCTTACAGTTTAGTGAAGGGACCAACTGTAAACATAAGGACAAATATAATCAGAGACTTGCACATGACAATGGCAAATGAAGCTACACCTGTAATTTCACATCCTTAGTCATTAATGAAGTGGGAAAAAGTGGTAAAAACCAAAATTTTGTCAGTAGCAACCAAAAAAGGAAGGGGAATTCTGTCCTATGCCATTACTTTCAAAAGTGGCAGAGAAGGATGCCCTAGCTTATAGATTCCCTGGAAAACAGAGCCTCAGGCTAGGCTTATCTGGTAGAGACTTTACTGGAGAGAGGGAAGCAATGCTAAAGCAGGAAGGGTAAGGGCAGAAAGGAAGTGAGGTTGGGAAGAAGAGAAAGCAAACCCAAGGTGGCATTTTACTGAATTAGCCAGAACTTCACAAGAGAATATTAATACAACCAGTTGCTCAGTCATCTTAATTTTTGTCGTTCTGGTGAGTGTGAAATGTCCGTCCGTTATGTATTTAATTTGCCTATCTTTGAATATAAAGGCGAGTAAACATTTGTCCTTTTCATTAGTTCTTCAGGTTTTATTGACCTATTTGCAAGGGTTTTTCCCATTTTTCTGTTGGGATGTGAGCTTTATTGTACTGATTTTTCAGTTGTATGTGTTACAAATATCTCTAGCAATTTCCGGTTTATCTTTTTACTCCCTTTTTAGTATCGTTTGTTGAACACAAATTCCTAACTAAAATATTGCTACATTTATCAATTCTTTTCTTTATCAATTTGTAGTTTAAAAAATATTTTTCTACTCATGGTAATAAAGGCATTTAAAAAATATTTTATAGCTTTTTCCTTTCACATTTAGGTCTTTAATCTACTTGGAGTTGATTTTGAGCAGTATGAGGTAACAATTTAACTTCATTTTTTTTTTCTGTGTGGAGGAAGAATTGCCTCAGAACCAATGAAGAGTTTATCCTTTCTCCCACTGATCTGCATTACTCACTTTTTTAAATGATAGATACCCTTGTGTACTACCTATTGCTTCTAGGCCACTTTTTCTCTTCCATTGGTTCATTTTTCTTTTCATTCACCAATCTGATACTGGCTTAATTTCTATTGATTTATAATAAACCTAGAAATAAGACGGGAAAATAAGTCTTTTTACCTTGGCCTTCTTTAAGAGTATTTTGGCTGGTGTTGCCATTAAATCCATAGATCAATTTGGAAAGAATCAATATCCTTTTAATACAAAGTTCCCAACTATATGGTATTTTTTCCGCCTTTATACTTCTTTTAAATTTACTTTTTGTAAAATTTTATAATGTCTTTATGAAGTTTTAGTCTTAATTATTTAATCTTATTTCTAATTTCTCTGTATCATACTATTTTAAATGCCCTCTTTTAAAAATCATTTTACTTACTATTTGTTGCTGTGCAATGGAATGTAATTGTTTTGAGTTTATATATTGCTTTTTTTATTCAGAAAAATTGCTATCCTGTCATATTAATTATCATAACTTATGTGTTGATACTTGAGGATTTTCTATGTAGACAATTTTATCATGTATGAATTATTCATCCAATTGGTTTCTATTCTTATCCTTTCATCTTTGGTTTCTTTTCCCTTGACTTATGGCTGGATGAGAACTCCAGGACAGGATTGAACTGAAGTGGTGACACCTGGTACCCTCTTGTTCCCACTGTCAGTGAAATACTTTTACTATTTCATAATTACATATGAAATTATTTATAGGTATTTTTGTAGGTAAGCTTAATAAGATTAACAAAATTTCATTTTATTACTGTTTAAGAGATTTTTACATTAATAATGAAGTTGAGTTTTATCAAACACTTGTTTTATATCTGTTGAGATGATTATATTCTTCTTTTAAAATGTGTTAATATAGGAATTAGGTTGATTGATTTTCCTAATGATAAATTAGTTTTGTGTTTCAGAGATGAATCCACATTAGTCTTTATATTGATATCCAACTATGTCTCAAATCCAAAACACAAAAAATTTTGTCATGTCAATATAACACTGTTTTCACAAATTAAAAAGACATTTGATGTCCCCAAAGAGCTCAGAGACTAGTGAGGGTGACCAACCTGTAAACGAACAAATAAAATACAAGAATATTTAAATTATGTTAAGAATGCATATTTATTTTGTTTTACCCTTAGATGTCACAGGTAGACTTTTGGCTGAGAAAACATTATGCCCCGATTCAAAGACTTATCTGGGATATCATTATGATACACATTCTCTGTTTGGCTGGTCACAGGCAGCATCTACTTTCTTGTGAGTAGCTTGTAAATCTCCTTGAAATGTTTTATATGTTTTAGTATCCACAAATTATTATTAAAATGCCCTTTAACACATTGTTATGTGAGTTGTATTTAACTCAGGTTAGTTTTGAGTCCGGGGCTTGTGAAGCAAAACCTTGCAGTTGGTTCATGAAAATCTTGCTTGTTGATGTTGCTATGGTTACAATTAATATTGACAATTTAATTCTAAAAATGTGGATTGCGTTGCATATAAATCACACACAGAACCAAATGAAAAATAACAAATTAGAAAGGATAGTTTTGTTTTAATAAAACACTGTGGCCCCAGGGAAAAATTGTTTTTTCTAGAGTGGCAGTCACTGTGTTAAGACATAGGAAAAAAATCTGTTTATAGCAGATATTACATTTTATGATATCATTTCTTAATTTTTTAAAGATTCATGAATAATCTTTCTATTCAAAGGTTTTATCTGGCTGGTTTATTATTTCTACTAAATGTTCTCACTGATTTTACAAGAATTTTTACTAACTTGTTGCAACAAGAGAAAAGCAGGGTAGAATGGCCTTTGTAGAAGCATAAGAACTTGTCTAAGACAGCCAAAGCTAAAATCTTGAGTTCAGATAAATATCAGAGAAAATAAAATTTGGGGACAATTCTATAATGTAATTATATCTGTAATTGTTAACAAACTCCACAATTTTGGGGGTTTGTACACTAATGTTGCCTTTATCTTACTTTGACTACAATGACCTCTTATACCATCAGCTCTGAAGAGTCCTTTTTAGGTCTGATTAAATATTGATGTGTAAAGTTCCCACCATTAGAGTCCAAAGTCAGGATTTGTGCATGCTGTTACGCTAAGTGCAAGACAGCTCAAGCCTGGCAGACAAAGCCTCCTCTCCCCTGGAATTAACAATCCCAGATCCTGAAGCACCTTTTCAGTGACCACCTGAGTCATGCTGTTCTCTCATGAGAATATGCTGTCTTACATTATTTCTTTTTCTGTGTGTCTCTATTAGGAGACTCTCCTAGCCTGCATTAGCAAAATTATTATAACTTTACAGACTCAGGTATAGAACACTGTGTGTCTTTGCTACATCCTTGTCTATCTAAAACAAGTCTTCATTCCAATTGAGGCTTATTGCAGTACTTTAATAAGTTGTCATCAAGATGGGCAAAATAGATATGATTGATAGAGTCAGCCTATTTGATTTATAAAGTGAGCTCTCAGAAATACTGGTGTTAAGGTATGAGGATGAAGATAGAACTCATTAGTTTGGTCATATACAAGTATATTCCATTTTTATATTATGAAATATAGCTGTGTATCCAGAGCTATGAAGTTCAGGGAACTTAATGAAATTTTTTTTTTTTTTTTGGTGAAAATGATAGATACTTACAAAACTGAAGAACATGAATCATAACAAGCCTCTCTCTTTACTTTTGAAAAATTCTTAGGTTTTGATTTGACTGAAAACAAAATGAATAAACTATATAGTAAACTTGACAAAGTTCTTAATTTATATTTTAAAAATATGGCCAATTAAACCTATTGGCCAAAAAAATTACTCTTGTACTGATTAAAAAAGATGTTATGTTTTCAATTCCATTAGGACTTGGCAAAAAAAATTTAAAAAATAAAAAGAATACATAAAATATATTAAATACGTAACACATTAAAAATAAAATCATATGTTACTGCTATAAAACAGAGACAGCAAGTGGTTTATAACTATTTTGTGTTTATCCCATTTTAATATGGATTCTAAATTTCAGTTAATAAGGCAAGGTATCAATTCTTTAGACTTTAGTAAGCACCGCTCACACCTAGGTTGTCCAAGAGACTGCTAGTTGTGTCTAATTCATAAAGGAGTTTAGGCAAAGAGGAGAATGGGGAGGAGGGATAAAAGGAGAACATTTAGACATGTATTTCTCTTCAGTGCTGAGTGTTAGGTTTCTGAACACTTTTCATATCTCAGGGCTAAAGTGAATATGACTTTTAAATTCTGAGCTTAATGAAATTCAAACAATAAAAATGACTTTCCAAAACACACATAATAAAAATAGTTTTAAGTGGCAGCATTAGCAAGATTCATCTTGACAAGGCAATAGACGTGTTTACTGAATTTATTAGTAGAGCTTCTATCTATCATTCAATTTAACAACCAGTCCAACTTCTTTTTTCTCATTATTTTATCCTTGAGAGACAAAATAATTGGTCCTGGAGTTCTGGGTAAATAATGGCTAAAACTGAGATTCAGGTTGTTTAACTAGGGTGAAGCAGATTCACAGCTTACTTGTTTCATGCTAGCAGTTGTGAAAATATATATATATATTCTTTTAAATACTACGACAACCTGTAAGTTAAGTATTATGAGCTTCATTTTATAGTTTTTAAGTAACATGCTCAAAAGATTAACAAATATTTTACATGAAAGAGCTGATGGGAGTTTACACTAGATCTGTTGGATTGCCATGGCCATTTAAATTTATTCTTGGTTTATAGGTTTGATTAAAAATGGCTAAATATAGAAGTTAAAATTTAAAAAAATAACCAAAGCAAAAACTTATAATGCTGTTAAAGAATACACAAATATCATTTTTCATATACATGTAAGGATTCACAAGGTAAATACAATCAATTATCAAAAGAAAATTATTAGCATTTCCAACATTAGTATAAAGGCCACCACGGCTGTCATATTAGAATCACGTAAAATTTAAAAAAAATGCTAATATCCGTGTCCCATTCCTAGATATTTTGATTTAACTGACCAAGAATGGAGCCTTGGCATTATTTTGTTTTTTAAAGCTTCTAGAGGTTTCCAATATATAGCTGTTGTTGAGAAACCCTGAACTATAGGATAACTCACAAGAAGAGTTTAGTGTAAGAAAATTTGGTTTGGATGCTTAGCATTGGCTTTTAAGAGCTTCTTTCATAAAATGTATGTAATAATGTATATACGACCTTTTTTCAATTCATTTTATTCCCTCCATTTCATGTTCATACGGGTTTACACCTTTGATAAAATGTTTGAATTATATGAATATTGGGGAACTTTTTATGTATTTTAAAACCGTGAGTTTTTTTAGTTAAAATAAATAAGATCATTTTCAAGTAATACTGAAGAAAGCTTTTCTAATGTTTTCTCCAGTGCTTCTCAGAACGCTACAGGAAGGCGGGCATTTGTTTTGAGCCGTTCAACATTTGTTGGGAGTGGGAAATACACTGGTCATTGGCTGGGTGATAACTTTTCACGGTGGAGAGACATGCATATGTCAATCATTGGAATGCTAGAATTTAATCTCTTTGGAATTCCATATGTAAGTTGTAAAATTAAACAGTAAGTACATTAAGGCCTTTCTGTTGATCGATATTATCTGGGGTGCCAAATGTACTTCTATGAAGATGAAATACACTCAAGTTGTTTTCAGGACATTGCAAGCAATACACTTCATTTAGTCACTGCAGAAATTCCCTTAAACTATGAGGATCTCAGGAGTATCACTTCTTTGTTAGTTTTTTTTCTGTTTGCCTTAAGTCACTAAAGTACTTGGTCATGGTAAAACTGGGGTAGTTTATTTCCCCTGCCACTCATCTCTGGCCCTACCCCTCTGTGACTCTTCTACAGTCTATTATTATGAGCCTTATAGATAGTGGGGGGAATAAGAAAGGACAGAGAATTTGGAGGTAGGAACATAAAATTCACTCTAGAAGTGTCTCCATCTCCTGTGAAGAGAGGAAATGAAATTAAACCAGCAAAATACTTCAAGTGTACAACAAAATACCTCCTCTTATCTGAGCCCTAGTGATAAAGAAACAATCTATCTATTGAATAATTGGCCACTATGTTAACAAATCAGAAAGTTTTACTGTAGCAATTTTCCCATATCCCAATGACTTTTTAAAAGAATAAATACAGAGTAATACTTGCCTTATTTTTGAAAAGCTGCAAATAAAATTGTTGCCAAGTCTGAAGTTTTGTAGGAATTGCAACAGCGCAGTTACATTGTTGTTCAAGTGATGGATTAGCTACATTCAAAGCAGACTTGCTAAAGAAACAGTGAAAAGTAAATACAGCTTCAAGTTGTATCTAGATCAGAAACTGATAGAGGCCAAACTTTTAATATTTACAGCCTCAGAGAGAAATAGAACATGACTTGTTCTTTCTCCAGTGAAGGTCTTACAGTTTAGTGAAGTATATAGTACAACTTCGGGGCTTGGGGAACTCAAATTTTTATTGCAATTATTTAATAACATATTTTATGACTCCATGTTTTACTTCGTTGTGACTATTTAACCTATAAGCTTTGACATTAACCAAATCTTCGGGGCTAAAAGGTTATATTTCTAAGAGAACAAGAAGAGTCCTGAAATAAAATGATTTCAGAACTGGGAGAGGCCATCATTAGATGTGAGGAAGCAAAGTGTCTGTAATTTATGATTTAAAAGGAGAACATAGTCAGGTGCAATAATCCTGTGCCCTTTTGTCCCAGCCTGTGTAGTCAGCCACTAAGTCTCTTGGATTAGCTAAATGCATTGTGAAGGTTTTGTGTCTTTTAACTCATATTGAGATAGGAAATTCATGGCACTGCACTTGAAAATAAGCACTTTTAGGTACATTGGCTTACTCAAAAGACTACTTGCTTATACTATGATGTCACCCACAGTTATCTTTTAATCAAGGCAAGACAAGAGGGATTGTCACTATTTTATTCCGTATTCTCAAAAAGCATATTTACACTTTCAGATTCTACATGAAAATGATATCCTTGTAGTCTTAAATGTATTTGTCATTAACAATAGTGTAACCTGAAATATTTCAGTGTGGTTTTCATGGCAAAATTAATAAATGATATATTTTCAAGTCAATAAAATTTTTGTCCAGATTGGAGCTGATATATGTGGGTTTAAGGAAGATACAACTTATGAACTTTGCCTGCGTTGGATGCAACTTGGGGCCTTTTACCCCTTTTCCAGAAACAATAATGCAATTGGAAATAAGGCAAGTGAGAATAATTGCTATACTCAGTATTAATCTGTAATTAGAAACTGGAGTTAGAAAAATATGTATGTGTATATATATATAAAATCATAAAAATATGAATAAAAAATAAAACTATTCCTTAAGATACCTTTCAAATATACTTGATTGTTTTTTAGAAAATTTACATGCTATTGATTTTTTCAAGAACTGTGAGAGAATACCAAGAAATACATGTTGGAGAAATAGCTTTCCTAAAACTGTTCTTGAAAATGCATTCTTTATAATTTCTAAGAGAGGGATCATATTGCATCATCTTAAATAACCTGCGAGCAAACTTTCTCTTTATAACAGAAGGTTGCAGCAGACAAATGTATGATATTTGAAATTATCCTTAGTAATTGACCAAATTACAAGTCTTTGTTTTGATGTCAGGCAGATTATATTAGGTTATTTAGTATGGAATGTCCGATTTCCTTAAGTACTAAGTTTGACAGTTGATATCTCTGACATTTCACTTTGACACTTCATGTTTTTTTTCATTATTATTATGAAAGTACATCCTCATTCTTTCAAACACATGTTTTGGCTTGTGATTATCTTTCAAACTTTTTTTAGAGCAATTTTTGTGAAACCGTGGCTAAGCCAAAAATTTGTTTTATTTTGGAATATGCATTCCATTGTGGAACCACTGCTGCTCAGACACCTCTAAATATCAATGAAGTGTTTGGGAAGGATGTGGCTAATGGTATGTCGATGGTCTGAGAAGTTCCATTCTGGTGATTTTAATCTTGAAAATGAGCCACATGGGTGACCTGAGACCAAGGTGGATAATGATGAGGTGAAACCTGTATTGTAAATGAATACATCTCAACATATGCATGAATTAGCAGCAAGGTTTGACATTACTATTCCAACAATATTGGGCCATTTGAAACAAATTGGCAAGGTAAAGAAGCTGGATAAATGGGCACCGCATGAATTAAATGAGCATCAGGAGAGAAATCATCTTGAAGCTTGACTTTCTTTGCTTTCACAACATAACAGCAAATCATTTCTACACCGTATTGTATGTGTGATGAAAAATGGATTCTTTTTGACAGTTGCAAATGTTTGATACAATGGTTGAATAAAGAAGAAGTGCTGAAACACAGTCCAAAACCCATTATTCATCCAAAAAAGCTAATGGTGGCTATCTGGTGGTCCAGCACTGGTATTATCCATTATAGCATCATGAAACCTGGCCAATCAATTACAGCAGATGTCTACTGCAACTAATTGGATGAAATGATGCGAATACTTGCCATTAAGCAGCCGAGATTGGTCAGTAGAGACAGGCCAATTCTCTCGCAAGATCACATGTCGCACAAACAATGCTGCTCAAACTGTGGAAGCTGGACTTGGAAACTCTCTGTCATCCACTGTATTCACCAGACCTTTCACCCACTGACTACCACTTCTTCCAGGCTTTGGACCACTTCTTGCAAGGAAAAATATTCAATTCTCAACAAGCTGTGGAAAACTCCTTTCACGATTTCATCACCACTTGCTTTCCAGGCTTCTTCTCTGCTGGCATAGATAAGCTACCGCTAAGATGGCAACAATGTGTCGAGAGTTTAGGTGCATACTCTGATTTATAGTACTGCCTGTTTGAGATACAATAAAGTTTTGATTCAAAATTGGACATTTCATATTTAATGACCTAATAGTACAAGACTCTGGTACAGGATTCTTTCTTCAGTCACCCTTTCTCTTGAGGAGAAAGTATAGTAATGATCTTTCATCTAGAAATTATTGAAACTTTGCTGCCAGCTGGGCATGCAAACTACACACTCCATGTGAACTGTATAGAATGCATTTAATTGAGAGACAACTCTGCAATGGCCTACTGTGGTGCAAAACTTTCAAGTAGAGAGACATAATGTTCAAAGATTGTCTGTTTCTACCAAACCCACCCAAAAAGAAAAAAAATAATGCTTTAAAAATTCATATTTTAGTTAATACATATATTGCAATTTTTTTCCCCTTAAAATAGGAACAAGACCCTGGGGTGTTTGGAGAAGAGTTTGCCACAATTTCCCGTGCTGCATTAAGGATTAGATATTTACTGCTGCCTTACCTCTACACCCTCTTCTACCATTCTCACGTCAGTGGAGATACAGTGGTCCGAGGATTGATGCATGAGTAAATAATGTTTAATAATTGTTTTGGTCTTAGTATCTACCACTTAAATCTTGGAAGTCTGAGTTTTTCTACTAAGGCAATTACTTTGGAGGTAAAGAAAAGTCAAATCAAATTCTCCCCCTTCTGACTATGATTAGAAATAATTTACAGATTCGAAAAATAATAGTTAAGGAAACACTTTCAGTCAATCAACAAAAGGTGAAGACTGTGTGTTGCTGTCAAAATTGTGTGGACTGTATAAAAAGGATGAAATCTGGTCCTTCTCCACAGAGAACTGAGAGATCACTGTAAACTGGAGGTGATTGAATAAGACTTTACTTATACAAAGGCATTGTTTGATTAAATTAATAGTTTTTCACTCTAAAAATCTAGGTTCACCTCAGATCCTATGACTCATGGAATTGACAAAGCATTTCTTTGGGGGCCAGGTTTAATGATTACTCCAGTTCTTGAAGAGGTAAGTACTAGTATTATATATCAGCACAATACAGTTAATTATAGCAGTTTACATAGTTGTCATTTTACACTTAATCATATTCCCCTGTTGTTCTTACATCATTTTAATTTGAAAACAATGTCTTTGTATGTCTGTTTTACCTCCTATAAAATATCCTTCACATTAAGTAAATCTGAACAAAACTAACATATGTGTTTTTGCTATTCTGAAATTCTGAAATTGGTCTCAACAAAATTCACAGAAGTAGAATATTGACCCCCAAATTACATGCTACATTATAACAAATAGAAGTAAAATTCCATTTTTCACCTATACCAATGTAATAGCAAGGAAGCTTATTTTGAAATATCATTAGCTTCATGTCGCCTTTTCAAAACAAAACCCAAATTCCTAATTCAAACCTGTTTGTCCCTTCTCCTCGCGACAGTTGTCTTACCCATACTTTAATCACAAAGGGAAATATAGATCGCATTAGGTCATAAAACAAGCATTAAGAAATTTAAGAAGATTGAAATCATACCAAGTGTCTTCTCTAACTAGAATGGAATGAAACTAAAATTCAATAGCAGAAGGAAAACTGGAAAACTTGAAATATATGAAAATTAAACAACATACTTTTGAACAAGTGGATCAAAGAGGAAAGCAAAGGGGAAATTAGAAGTTATCTTAAGATACAGAATGATTTCAATCTTCATACTTTGTTAATGTTTGATGTATAGGCTAATATGTGATCTATCCTAGAGAATGTTCCATATACACTTGAGAATGTATATGCTACTGCTATTGAGTCTAATCTAATGTTCTGTATGTGTCTGATAGGTCCACTTGGTCTATAGCATTGTTCAGATCCTCTGCTAGCAGTCTTATGGGTATTCCCTTTTATGTGATAAGTTGCTTTTCATTTGCTACTTTGACTTTTGATGATTTGATTAAATATGTCTTGGTGTGGATTTCTTTAGGTTCATCTTATTTGGGATTCTGTAGGCTTCCTGGATATGGATGTCCATTTCCTTCCCTAGATGGGAATTTTTCAGCCATTGTTTCTTTGACTCTGCTTTCTAGTCCTTTCTTTCTCTTACTTCTTTTAAGACTCATATAATGCATATATTGGTTTGCTTGATGGCGTACCATAAGTCTGTAAGCTTTCTTTCTTCTTTTTCATTCTTTTTTCTCTTTGCTTCTCTGACTGAATAATTTCCAAAGACCTGTCTTCAAGTTTGCTGATTCATTTGCTTGATTTAGTCTGCTGTTGAGCCCCTTTAGTGAATATTTTAGTTCAGTTATTAATTCTTTAGTTTCATAATTTCTGTTTGCCACTATTTTATTTGCTGGATGAATTTCTCATTTTGTTTATGTGTTGTTCTCCTGACCTCAGCAAGCATCTTTATAATGTTTATTTTAAATCTTTCATTAGGTGGATTACAGAACTGTTTCATTAGGGTTGGTTTCTGGAAATGCATCTTATTCTTTGGAACATATTTCCATTTATTCATTTTTCTTGACTCTCTGTATTGGTGTCTGCACATCAGACAAAACAACCACCTGTCAGTCTTCAGGTGACTGGCCTTGTACAAGAGAAGACCCTCACCAATCAGCCTGGCCAGAGATCCTGGTGGCCTCTCTAACATTTGTGCTAGTATAAAAAGAAAACCAATACTTTTTCTAATTACTCACATTTCTGTCACCAAATATGTGAGATTTTTTTCCCCCATACCAACAAATTCTCCAATTCTCAGTGAACACTGACTGGATTCCTATAGTTTAACTCAATTCTGATACTAACTGCCCAGAGTTAGCGCCGGCCCCAGAGGTTAAGAGCTCATTCAAACAAGACTATTCTCCACTTCAGATGCCAGTTGCAAGTCTGGAACTCTGGGCTTTTGACTGACTGTCTATAAATCAGGGGTTCAGTGTGATGCCCTCTGGGGCAGGAGCTCACAAAATTCAGGGAAACATTTACGTATGTTTACCCTTTTGTTATAAAGGATGCTAACTCAGAAACAGCCAAATTGGCAGAAATGCATAGGGCTTGGCCTGGGGGAGGGGCGCCGTGCTCCTCTGCCCTCTCCTCTGCACCACTCTACCAGCACTTCCGTGTGTTCACCAACCTGGAAGCTTCCCAAACCCTTTCATGTAGGGGTTTTTATGAAGGTTTCATTATATGAGCACGATTGATAAACATCATTGGCTATTGGTGATTGAACTCAATCTCCCATTCTAATCACAAGACTGATTGTCTCTGGCAACCAGCCCCGGTCCTCCAGGAGTCACCTTATTAGCATAAACTCAGCTACTAAGGTGAAAGGGGATTGTTATAAATAACAAGAGATGCTCCTTTTACCTTTATCACTCTGGAGTTATATCAAGATCTGGAGACAAAACTCAAATATTTTAACAAAAGACGCACCTATAACTTTCATCACTTAGGAAATTATGAGGGCTTTAGGAACTCTGGTCAGGAGGCAGGGATGAAGACCAAAATATATATATTTCTTCTTATATCATAACATTCCATCATCCAACCTTCTTTCTTTGTTCTTAGCAGCCCCCCCCCCGGGCATGTAGAGTGCGCTGGGTCCTGTCAGTGCTCTGAGACATATAAGGCTGAAGCCAGTTCCTCAGGCAGCTCCCAGAAAAGTTAGATCGCTGGATGCTCTGTCGGACTCTTTCCCTTCTTAGGAAAATTCTGGGACATGGAGCTTTACCTGTTTGCTCTGTGCTAAGCTGGAGATGGGGGCTGTGGTGACCACTGTGGGCTGGATCAAACTGCCATAGCAATCCTCACTGGCCCCCGGGTGATTACATCATGCTAGGTTCACTCAGCTCTCTGAGACAAGCCAGACAGAAGCTAGTCCCCCATGTAGCACCCAGAAAACTTGGGGCTGTGAATGTGCAGTCCTCCTCTCTTCCTCCCCAGGGAGAAGCTGGGAGCTGATTTTTCTCCCGTTCCTCTGTGCTGAGCCAGGGGAGGGGCTATGCCAGCTTAGGCTACCTTCTCTGTTCCCCTTGGCTCTAGGCCCACCCCAATTCTTTGTTCTTAGTTGCCCCTAGGCAGCCTGTGTCAGTTCCCTCAGCATTCCATAGGAGGCAGAACAGAGACCCATGCCGAGGGCAGCACACCAAAAGGCCTGGGACATTTTCTCTTTCCCTTAAGGAAGAAATTGTGGGCCAAGGTTATCTCTCCAGCCACTGAGCTGTGCCACCGTGGGGGAGGGACTGACTCAGGTAAAGTGAAATTGCTCTTCTTACCTGTTTTAAAGCAGTTGTGCTCAATTTTGTGCTTATCTGGGGTACTGCAACTCCTTAACTGGATCTAGATCTCTGATAAAGGCATTTTGGTCTATATTTCATTGTTAATTTGGTGTTTTTGTGGGAGGACAAGGACTGGGACTCCCTATTCTACCATCTTACTGGTGTTTGGTTCAATTTAATGCTTCCATCTAATCCTTTAATACTAACAACTTATGTTTATATAAGAGCTTAAAAGTTTACAGAGCACCTTTGCACAGGTCACCTCATTTAATTTATATAAAATCCAGCTGAATTGCATTGCTACCTATGTTACCACGTGAAATTTCTCTTCTTCCAAATATCTTCCACTTCCTCAGGATGATCCTATTCTTAAAGGATCTTTGTCTAGTGTAATTCAGTTTTCCAAAAATCATTCTTCTCTTTGTGTTGGAAAACATTTTTATACCAACTTTAAATATTATTAATTATAAAATAAAAAAACATAAATACAGAAAACCAAATGAATATTATTCTGAATACTTCAACACAGCTTGTGAAATGGAACTTTGTCATTCACCTCCAAAGCCTGCAGGTGTCTTATTATAATAGTCAGGATTCTCCATGCTCCATGGGCCCCACCCTCAGAAGTAATCACTATCTACCTACCATACAGTGCTGAAGCCACACTGCCACAAATTCTTCTAGTTCAATCCATTACCAACCACCAGCTACCATAATGTGATTTTTACTTCCCCAAAGTATCTGGAATCTCCCTGGGTCTATCTTTATTATTGTTGGTTTAAGCCTCCATCTTTTCTCTAGACTACTGCAAAAGTCTCCCTTTTATCTGTCAGCTTTTCTATTTACCACACCCCAATTCAAACTTTTCTACTCTCCTCATGTCTACAATGTTTTAAAGTTGTAAGTCATATCAGGCTTCCAGTGACTTCCCTTTGTACTTTCCATGGCCTACAAGGCCCTACAAAGCCTCTCCTTATCTCCCCACCCTCAGCCCAGACTGGGCTTCCTCCTTCTCACTCAATTCCAGCCACACTGGACTTCTTTCAAGTACTTCTAACAAATCAAGATCATTCACAATTTAGTTTCATTTGCCTTTGAAGTACTCTGTATCTTTGCATGGCTGCTTTATTCTCCTCTAAATTTTAGTTAAAATATTACCTCAAGGGAAGATTTCTCTGACCATGCTGTTTAAGTAAGGTCACTTCTTATTATTCTTAGCTCCAGCAACTTGATGTTTTGTCAGTATATTTTAAAAACATATGTATATTCATATGTAAATAAGAATATATATGTATAAATAAAAGTATATGCATTTATATATGTATGTGTATATGTGTATGTGTGTGGTTATTTTCTGCCTTACTAACTAGAATTTAGACTCTTGTCAGTTTTATTCGTTCTTGTATACTTAGTGTTCAACAAGTATCCTGCATTTAGTAAGAAGTCAAAAAAATATTGGAAAGAATTGATAAGCATTTCATATTTTACATTTTTTCATAGCTATATGACAATTGCCACTGAGTTAAAATGCAAGAGGGATTTCTCTAGATGTGGCTTTTAAATCTAATTATAACTTTAACCACAGCTAAATTTTAGTCCACAGGGTAACTGCATGGCTGGTAATAAAATCTACCTACACTGTAGTGATGCATTAATATTTTGAAATATAATAAATTCAATTAGGTTTTTTAGAAAACACTGTGACAATTATACCTTAAAATTCCATAATCTGGGCATGAAATATATTTTCTGAAAGAACATGAATGTTTCATGTAGATTCTCTAGCTCTCTGCATAATCACATATGAGTTGACTGGCACTTAGTTTTAATGATAAATAAGATTCAATATTCATATAGCCTAATGCATTTTAATTGAAATATTTTAATTCAACAAAATATTTTAAAAAGTCAAATACTTTCATTTTTTCAAAGGGGGCAAGATCTGTGTTTGTGTATTTTCCTGAAGCAACCTGGTTTGACTTTTACACAGTATGTATTTTAGATATTTTATAGGAAAAATAATGTAAATCCATCAATTCTGAGATTTATATGGTATCTTTTTCATTGTTTTTATATGACTTCTAGAGCCTTGGACTCTATAATTCTGATGACTTGGCTCTTGGTGAATCTCCTTGTTTGCTCTTCTCAAAATGGTAGAATTGGCCATATGTAGATCATCAAATATTTAAGATGAGAGATGTGATAACATTTTTTAGAAGCAGAGTGTACTTACTTATTTTATGCAAACATTTAAATTATTAAGAGCCAATGAATCCCTACAGTGATGTTTCTTTATAGCAGAATGTAATAGAGATTATATATAATCTACGAGACAGGTACTTCATCTTGCAAGAACCAGAAATCAATTCAAACTAGCTCAAGTATGAGGCTTGTGGTAGGAATACACATGAACTGACCAAAAAAAAAACCTCATGGACATCCAATAACAGCAACTGTGAATTTCATGGAGAAATTCAGGATTCCATTACAAGAGTTTGTGAAAATTTCAGCCCAATGTTGTTCGATTCCCAGGGCTCAGCATTCCAGGGGCTGTTCTTGTTTTACAAACTAACTTTCAAAGGGGTATTAGCTTGTCATGAATTCTAGCAAGACACGTGTATCTTTATACATCCGTTTTGCTTCTGTGATAAGTGGCAGGCTTTTTCCATGTTTTGTTGCTCAAATTCCCAAGAAACACCATATTACTGATCTAACTCATCTTTTTCATCCAAGCTCTACCTAGCCCTAGGCAGTGGGACCTATAGTTGTGATGGTGGGGGAGGGTGGTAGAATGAGAGGGGAAGCAATGACATGTCTACTATAGAGCAGTTATTTTAACTGAGTTCATTTTCCCTATTCTATTAATATGAGTATGTTTTGATGAGCATTGACTAATCTTACCCAGAAATTTTTCAATAAATTTTTATGAAAATAAGTTTTGATATTAACATAGGACTAATCCCCAATAGGAAGAAAGGATATGTGATGTATTTTTAAATTATCAGTTAGTTACGACTGGGAGAAGTGGTATTAAAAATTCTTCATTCTAGTAGCAGATTATTATACTATATTAAACAATTAAATCAATCACTTTCAAACGATATTCTACAGAAGTGCTTCATAAATTTTCATAAATACTTGTATTAAGTTTCATTTCTTAATAAAAGTGAACTTTGAAAAAGAATAGAAATTTTCATACAAGTGTTATTACATTAAATATTCACATATTTTAGTAAGTAAATGTGGTTATAAAGTTAAACTTTTGAAATAAGTATGTACTAATAAATGCTGTTTTTATGTGTTTTACATATTGGAGTTTATGTTTTTTTTTTTTAATCAATGAATTAGACATTTTAAGTTACCCTTCCTGTTAGTGTATTCCATGGATGCTTTGTTGAATTTCAACAAAAGTTTAGATTTCAACTTCCTACATCTCCTGAAATGTATTACTTGTTATCAGTTATGTAATTGGAATCATTAACTCTGGCTTGTTCTACGTTAGGGGGGTGAAATACCACCTTCCTGGCAGAAGAAATATGTTGAAGTTCCTGCTCCTCTAGATGTGATTCCTCTTTTCATCCGTGGAGGACATATCCTGCCTACACAGTTTCCAGCCAGAAACACAGTGCTGAGGTAACAGGCACATGCTTTCAGGAGAGTTCACATGGAGTACGATCACTGTTCCTGCTTGGGGCGTGTCTGAGGAGGGCCTGTTTATAAGCAGGAGGCCAGTGACCAGAGATTGTTGCAATTAGTAGTATATCAGTTGTCTACATAAGAGTTCATACATGTATGTCAGTGCTCACATACATGTGTGTATGAGAGAGAGAAAGAGGAGAAGGAAGAGAAGAAACAGGGAGTGAGAGAGGTTAGTGGATGATATTCTGCTTGAGAATTTGATTCACTTGCAAGCTATCTTTCCCTGAATATCTTCCTATTATTATTTTTGAGTTAGCTAGTAATTTCCAATCCATGAATTCTCTCCTAGATTTTGTATAAAGACTAGGTCAGGTCCCCAAGATTTTTTTTTTTTCATTTAAGTTATATTTAATTAGTCATTTTTGCTCCATAGATATAATGTAATCAAAGATTCTGCCAAGCAAACAAGCAGATTTTTGAAAAGTATTAGTTCGTATTTCTATTTTACATCAAAGATACATAATCGAATAATAATCAGAACTTCGAATCAGACTTAATTGAAAATAAAATCAGCTAAAAATATAAATCATTATTTTAGAGAAGTCTTGGTTAGACATTTCTGAAATATTGAAAGTATCCTGAGGAGCTTAGAACTTCATATTAGATCTATAGTTTCCAAGCACTAACTTGAATAATAGATCCATTTGAATTTCAAGTTACTATATTGCTCATGGCCAAGAAGAGAAGGTCTCTTGTCTAACTTTTCATTTTTATAGGAAAAATACAAAGATATGATGACATAAGTGTATTTTATATGAAACCCAAACATTTTCCTTAAGGAATTTTCCACTGTAAAATTCTCAAAGTAAGTTTCCCAAAAGTAAGTTTGTTTTATCCCTTGTGTCGTATAGTTCTTTGCTCATTATGCAGTTTTCTCTTGCCAAGTGGTTAGAATCAAAGCCTTGAGTCATGTCTCCATTGTGGAATCCCAAAAATGGAGCACATGGGTTCTTGCGTTCTTTTTCCTGAGATATTAATAAAGTTCCCAGCTGTGCGGACTCTCCAAAGTATTATTCAAGCCTCATTCTTCTTGATTCCATTGATCATACCTTAAAATCAGCTCCCAGGATTCCTAATCTAATGACTGTGGCAACTTTATTACAGCTTTCTCTTTGTTGAAAACAAGCCAAAGAAACGGAGGGGTACACCTTCCATTAGCATGGTATAATAATTATATCATTTTATTAATCATAAAAACCTTTACTTTTTTCAGGTGGAAGACACTTTGATAATTGTATTTGAGAGGTCTATCCTATGCTATCACTTATTTGTTTTCAGATTGAGCTATTCAGAGGCAGAAATAGGTTGCTGAAGGATATTATAAGTTTCTTATCACTGGAGGTATTCAAAGATAAACTTGAATATTTGGCAAAGATGTTTAATAAAGGATTCAACAGTTTTTTGCATAGTTCTATAAGATGATTGGAGTTAGGCTTTTCTAACCCTGAAAATACACATCTATGTCAATTTTCACTCTTTTTCTACAGTCGTCTGAATCCTTTTGGCCTCATAATTGCTCTAAATGAACAGGGAGAAGCATCTGGTTCCCTTTTCTGGGATGATGGTGACTCTATTGGTAAGCAGACAAACAAGCACAACAGTTGAAATGTTCTGGATTTCAATATGACTTTACTTACCATTAAAGTTTGGAGACCTAGACCAACACAGTAAGTTTGATATAATGAATGAAGATTCTGTTTCTCCAACATTACTGTCCAGGAAACATGGCATTTTCCTTATATCTGGCCACTCCTCTGGGTTAAGCAACACAGGTGAGACATTTTCTCCAGGAAGGTACTAACAAAATAAACTATGATTACCTGAGAGGTGAGTGTATTTCTCTAACCTATTAGCATGCTAAAATAAAATTTCTTCTTATTAGTACATTTCTCACTTGGGGAGAAACAGAGACAGCAGTCTTAATGAGTAGAAGTTTCAATGGAAAGTTGTAAGAAATTGGCTCTGGTTGTATAGCTGTTACACTAGAGGAAGAAGGAACTGCTGATTTTCTATGGTGAGGAGCCTGGGCCATTGGTTGGAGAAAGATATATAGAAGAGGAAAAGGCTTGGCTTGATTTGAGAAAATAGATCAAGACAAAGCTGGGTAAGGCCGCACATCAGTGTTTTTGTCTATTCATTTCTCTCTTGTTTCTCCCCATTTTCTCTTTTAATCTTATCTCATGGATCAGCAAACTATAGAAAAGACTTTTCTTGGAACAATAGAAATGACTTCCATGATAAGAATAATACATACTATACGCATTGATGAATATATTCAAAGAGGCCCCATTTTAAAAATCAGAAATGATGGGAGGCTGAGGCAGAAGGATTGCTTGAGCCCAGGAGTTTGAGGTTGCTGTGAGCTAAGCTGACGCCACGGCACTCAC
>CAUYRT010096103.1:0-27109 GCA_963574885.1 Lepilemur ruficaudatus
GGAAAACATCTCTACCAGAGATTTGAGAGCTCTCCCACGATAACAGCCTCTGATAAGTGAACCATTGAGTTCACATATTCTTTCAGGGCAAAACCCTGCAAACTCCTGTTTCTGTCTTTAATATAGCAATATTGGGTGATATAATAAAATAATGATCTTATGAGCCACATTTCATTAATTCCTCAATCATATTTCCCAACAAAGCCCTGCTTTTGTGGCTTTCCTTGAGTAGTCTAATTAACAGTCACCTAAATTGCTACTACTTGCAAGGTGGTGACAGATAATCAATATCCAAACCAGATTCTGAGCACCTTTCCAGCTCCAGCCCTGAGCCTATTTACTCACTAGACTGCACAGCTTGAGTGATTCTCCATCACCTTAGACACGCATTTCCAGGGGAGATCTCCCCCGAGAATCTGCTTCTCCTCGGTTTTCCATTTGGTGCCTGCTACCACCACCCAACCAGCCAACAGCCTGTGTCTGGACTGGAATTGTTACCCTAGTTTCTCCCTTTCCCCAGCCCTTATTCAACACAAATCCTGTGAGCTCCACCTTCTTAGCATCTCTCAGGATCCACCTGGCCTTGCCTGCCACCACGTCACCACATTTGACCAGGCCCTCATCACTTTCCACTTAGGTGATGATAACAGGATCCATAGGTGTTGTCCTGCCTGCAACTCCAGTCTGCTCTTCATCCTGGGGCCAGAATGATATTATAAAAATGCACATCATGTTATCACCTGCTGTAAAGCCATCAACTGCTCCCCCTGGTTCACCAGTGTTAATGGAAAAGAAGCCAAACTCCATATAACAATTTTAAAGAGATTTATTCTGAGCCAGATTGGAGGACCATGACCCAGAGCCACACCCAAGAAGCCTTGAGCAAGTGGACTCGGTGTGGCTGGGTTACAGTTTGGTTTTATACATTTCAGGGAGACAGGGGTTACAGGTAAAGTCCTAAATCAATACGTGGGAAGCATTGGTTCGGCCCGAAAAGGTGGGCCATCTGGACAGTGGTTACAGGTTATAGGTGAGTTCAAAGACTCTTTGACTTGTAATTGGCTAAAGACATGAAGCTTTGTCTATAGGCTTGGAATGTTTTAACATAGAGCTGTTAATCAGAGACAAGCCACCTGACATACATTTGTTATGTAAATTGGGGACCTGTAGGTTTGTCTTTCATAGCCTTAGGGCTGTTAATGGGTTACAAATGACGTCCCCAAGAAGGGAGGGGGGCATGATGAGGCATGTCTGACCTCCTTCCTCCTGGCAGGCAATTTAGTTTTGGGATATCCCCTTGGCCAAGAGGGGGTCCATTTTGTTAGCCAGTAGAGGGGAGCCTTAAGATTTTATTTTAGTTCACACAGGCTAAAGTCCAAACGTCCGGGAAGCCCTCTAGGATCTCACCTTTTCCTGCCTCTCAGCTTTACCTCTGGCTAGTTGCCTTCCTCTTCCTCTTGTGCTCCGCACTTCACCCACACTAAACTACTTACAATCCCACGAACTCCTCATGTGGTTTCAAACCTCCGCGCTTCAGCTCACACTGTTCTCTCTGCTTGAAATGCTTTCAACACTGTCCCCACACCTTCACTCCTCGTGCAAGCCTCGGTTCGCAGGTCAATTTGTCACTGAGGCAGTTTTCTCATCACCGTGCCTCCACCCCAAATAGAACTGACCTTGTCCTTCTGCACATCCCCACTGCTTGGATGCAGGCTGGAACCGTAACCCACCAGCCTGGCGCGATGCCCGCATGTCTGATGCTTCAATAGACACAATCGCAGTTCCTGGGCCACGCTTACTGTCCACCACGAGTAGTGCTGTGGCTAAATGTTGGAGAAGTAGGTGTCATGGATGATAATAGATTTACCCTGAAGCTAATGTAGCGTAAGCTTGTTCAATGCAGTTTAATGTAGTTTAGGGGATCTGATTCATAGAGGTCCCTTCTTAAGTCCTGTGCTCATTTTATATCTTCAAAATAAAATTATATTTTTATAGATTATTTTTTTTCCCACAAACAGTCTCACTATTGTATACATTTTAAGCACTGCAAAACCTGCAACCGCCCCTGGTTCCAGGAGTTAAAACGTTTATCTGTGGTCATGAGTTTTTGCAAACAGAGCTTAAGGAAAAGTCAACAGAAAGGCGTGGCTTCCTCCAGGTGGCCAGACGGAGCCAGACGGAGCCTGAGTGGGAGCCCGGCAGCACCACCCCTCAGGGTTCCCCCGGAGCAAAGCAAGAGGGTCCTACTGACTCCCTGCTCTCCTACCACCGCAACCCCTAAAAAGAGGAGTGAACTAGAAAACAAGGAAGGAAAAGAAAGATGACAAATACCTCGTGAGTGACAGCATGGTTCTGAGCTACCAACAGGAAACTCGTCGCACTGGCTTACACAGGGTCATGAGGTTCACAGCGATCCTGCAACATGACTGAATTCCAGGGTAAAACATGTTTGCAGCAGGCAGAAGTGAGGGAAGTTAGAAGCAAGAGAAAAAGGGAGGAAGGACATGTGACAAAGGCAATGAACATGACTGATGAGTCCAGTTCTTCCTTTTGTCACTTGCAGCCTCCCCAAGCCTCAAAACAGGAATAATGAGCTGGGATCCCGTCATCCACATTCCTCCTCCTGCCGCCACCCTTCCTTGGTGTATCAGGCCCCGCCCGACAGCTCTAGTGGGAAAAGGCAGGAAGAAAATGCACAGATCGCAGTCATGGGGCTGCGTCCAGTTTCTGGTTCTGGCCGGGATGGGATTCAGATCTTTCAAGGTTCTAAGCAAAGACAAGACTGGGGAGCCACCGCCACTACCATACACGTATGCTGAGATTGGGATAAGTACCTTTCTTGGTTTTGTGATTTTTTACATTTTGGACAAGCTGGTTGGAGCGGAACTTATCTCTCCCCTCCCCCAGTCCAGCTTGCCTGTGTTAATTAACACCATTCCCGCCCCTACCAATGGTGCGATCTTAGGAGAGTCCCTTACCACTCCGGGTCTCTCTGCTCGTCTATAAAGTTGGTATGTCATGGTCCTTTAACCCTATGAGTGTATTAGTGATCATTTTATTTTATCTTCCAAAGCAAAGCAATTTAAAATATTTCTGCTCTGGCTTGTACATCCTATTGACTTATACAGAGTAGAGAATTCCAGTCCGGATTAGAGAAGACATCCTATGTACGCAGTGACACATCTGATTTTACTCATTCTGCAACTATTCACTCAACACTGAGCATGCAACAGCTGCTGAATGTGCAGTGATGAACCGAGCAGACACGCTCCCTGCCGTGCTCATCAGAATCCTGCGATGGAGCTTGCAGTCTACTGCGTACAGCGGTATGATGTACGTAGGTATGGATGTCTTCTACTCACCCTGTCAGGACTTGGTTAGGCTTCCCGATTTTGTAGATTGGTGTCTTTTACCAGGTCAACCACTATCTTTCTAGAAACTGCCACTGTTCTATTCTGTCTTCTCCTTCTGAGACAACTGATCAGATTTATTTTATTCTTCATCATACCAGCCTCCACATCTCTTAACCTCTCCTTCATACCTTCCTTCTCTTTTACTCACCGAACATCATTTTGGAGAACATCTTCAGAGCTAATATATTAATTCCTTTTTGTGAACTATGTCTAATCCACTATGTAACCCTCACATTGAATTCTCACTTTTAGTCATACTCCATTTCTGTAGGCTCTGATTGATTTGATTCTGTTTTAAATGTGCTTGCTCTTATAATTTAAAACTTTTTTGTTTCTTAAAATATATAATACATACTTTTTTTAATTCCTGTGTACTAATTCCAAAATATTTGCAGATTTTTCTGTGTCTTATCTACTGGTTCTTACTCTTGGTATCTTCTCTCCTTATGTGTATTGGATGTATATATACTTTTTTTTTTTTTTTAATGACCCACTCATTTTCCTTGGGCCTTTATTGGTGAGGACTCTGTAAGACCTGGGGGAAAGATGAGTTCCTATAGAAGGGACTGACATTTGTTTCTGTCATGTGCCTGAACAACGCCTGTCTGGGATCACTTGAAACTAACTCTTGGCTTAAGATTTTTCAAGCCACTACAGGTAATGGGAATTCTGTCTTCAAATACCTAGGAGGGCGAGTTTATGGTAAGAAATTGTCAGGGGGTTTCGTTTAACCCTGCTTGTCACCGACGTTTCACACAGGTAATTTTCCTTGAAATGCCTAGGGAGGGGCAAAGTGCACGGTGCAGGCATGGTATTTCTGGTTCACCCTCCCACCAAGGGTGTAGTCCTCTGGTGTCCTGGCTTTATGGGGGGTGTGTCTGTTCGTAAGCTTCCCATATTAGGCAAGGGATAGGCTTTGTTTTCCAGCCCCATAAAACTGCAAAGATCTATAAACTAATGTTCAAGTTCATCTGGGTCAGGAAATGCCCTCAATAGACGTCTTCTGGTATTCTGCTTACCTCTCTGGGCTCTACCTTCATTCAATTCATAGTTTGAGTATTATAGATCATGGATACAACCAAGCTGTCTCTTTTCAATTAGTATTTTAAGTGGTTTTTAGCAATAGGCTCAGTTTGGGCACCCACCGTGCCAGGTTGCCCTTCACAGTTTGTGCAGTCTGACGTTGGGTCAAGTTGCCTGATCACCTTGCTTGGTGATCGGCCTCATTACAAAAGCACAGCTTTTAAGTCATTATGCTGAGATTTATATTTCAATGAGTTAGTTGCCTTATCTTTCTCCACTTTGCTGCTATAACATTGCTGTACAGTATAACATTGTAAACACTTCTACTGCCCTAGAAGAAAGAGAAATAAGGATGATAAAGTTAACAAAGAGTCCTAATTTTAGACTTCTTAAAGAAGTCCAAGCCAGGGCTTGGACTGTTTTCTTTGCCTTGCCCTATTTAGGATTCTGCTAAATTGGCCTTCACACTAGGAAAGTTGATTGTTTACAAATGTTTGAACATTTTCTCACTGACCCCATAGTTGGGTGTGCCTTTGGAATAACAAAAGATGAACAAGCTAAATAAATGTAATTTTATCCTTCTTTTGAAGGAAATGTTGGAAGTATGCAATAAAAAAAAAATGGAAGTAGGAACACATACCTGGATTCCAGCTTGTGAATTTGTCTCCATAACATGCATTCCAGAGGCCTAAAATAGCGCTTGAGACTGTTAATACTGGAAGGGAAAAGATGTTACCTAATTCAACCCTCTCCTGTTATTGATGAGGAAACCAAATCCCAGAGAATTTATGTGACCTGTTTAACATCACACAAAAGAACCATTTCCAGGCCTGGGTCTCCTGATTCCCAGGAACCAATTTCTTTCAACTATATCATGCTGTCCTGTGATATGCAGTGTCCATTTCACCAAAAACTTATGAGCATGTGTAATAAACTTGGTAGACTTAGTAAATTTAGTTTATTTTGAGCACCTAAATAACAGAAATTTATGAAAAATAAGCAGAAGGAATCTGTTGGAACTCAAAAACAAAACACAACAGTTTAAATTAAAAAAACCTTTTCTTTGTATGGTATAGGATTAATCGTTTAGGTTTCCAGTATCTCAGTTGTCCTTACCAGCTCAGTAATTAGAAAACTAGGATACATTAAAGGCATTTAAGGCTGTCATTATTATTAAAGAAAAAACTTTTATTATTTACATATTTTACATTTTGAAATAAACTTAGAAATTTATTTAGATGTTCAGAAATCAGTATCTTCATCAGGAATATCGTCTCTGCCACTTTCATTAATTGTAAGATCCAAGTAGATTAACACAAAGGAGCTACAGAGCTGTAGGGGAGGTTGAATGACTGGAGACCTGTTGAGAGTAAACCCTGGACCTCAGTGAAATAAACGAGGTCAGAGAGGAGTTAAATATCCTCATCATCCTGACAAGGCAGCAGCCAATCACGCTGGCTCAGACACCACGCCTGTCTCTTTGGTACTGGAACCAAATCACAGCATTGACCATGTCAGGACATCTCTGACAGGTCAGATTGGAGGCATCCACTCATAGCATGTGAATAATTGTACACTCAGGGTCACACGTTTTTTACTTTTATCAGAGATTATGTGATTGTGAACCTGCAATAATAACCCACACTTGTGATTGTTTTTGGACACATTAGAGCTTTAACCTCCTATTTTAAAAACATAATGCACAATTCCAATAGATAGCCCTGGCTGTTTGTGGCCAGTACATTCCTGTATCCACAGGCTCATAGAATTTTTAGTCACCTAGGAATACTCAGATCCAGTAGAGATTTGTGTTTATTTTCTTTTGTTTTAAGTAAGGACATAGAAATTTCACTTATCTAGTACAAGGTTTTGTTTCACATCTGCAAGAGATCAAAGTTAGTACGGGAAATATCTCTGGCATGGGTAAGTTGTGAAACCAAAAGGACTGTATGTGCCAGTAGTGTTTAGTTTTTGGATAAAGTCTCATGAGCCAAAATTTAAGATGGGGTAAGCATATTATACATTAATAATGTAAAGTGCCCTGTCAACAAAATAGAAAAGGGAATTACTCTGTAGAAATCAAACTCCATGTAGAAAAAGAAATTCCAAAATCATTAGCAAAAGTTGCCAAGAGTATCAGGCACTACCCTAAGTAACTAGTTGTAAAGAATGACTATTAAAAGAAATATCATTTCTTCTTGACTAAGTTTTTGATCCAAAATGAACGTAACGACGCAGACAATAGCAAAGAAAAAATAGGGCCAGGCACAGTGGCTCACGCTTGTAATCCTAGCACTCTGGGAGGCCGAGGCGGGCGGATCGTTCAAGGTCAGGAGTTCGAAACCAGCCTGAGCAAGAGCAAGACCTCGTCTCTACTATAAATAGAAAGAAATTAATTGGCCAACTAAAAATATATAGAAAAAATTAGCCAGGCATGGTGGCACATGCCTGTAGTCCCAGCTACTCGGGAGGCTGAGGCAGGAGGATTGCTTGAGCCCGGGAGTCTGAGGTTGCTGTGAGCTAGGCTGACGCCATGACACTCTAGCCCGGGCAAAAGAGTGAGACTCTGTCTCAAAAAAAAAAAAAAAAAAAGTCTCTGTAAAGTAGTAATGGTGAGCCTTTAACACGCCAATTTCATCAGGAAAATTAAAGAAAAAGACCCTTAAAGAACTCTGAAGTCCAATAAAATATCTTCACTAGTTCTCAACTGTGTGCCTAGGCCCTTGCTAGGAAAAGGCACTGAAGGTGCCTTTTTCGAGGGTTCAACATTTCTATCTCTGAAAGACTATAAATGAAATCAGGAGATGCAAGGCGGGGTAAGGGAGCGGCTTCGTAACAAAGGCCCCCTCCAGCAATACTGACGTCCTCCCTAGGCCGTTTGAAACAATTTCAGCTCCCCAAATCGAACTTCCGCAGGAAGCCGCTTTACGCGCTAGGCCTCCTTCCGCGTCCTTCACAGAGCGCGCCGATAAACAGGCCTGCTTGCGTTTTCCATCGGATCAGCCCGAGGTGGGGGGGGGACATAAGGCAAAGCCAGTCACCCTCTCCCGGGCCGCTAAGGCCGACGTGCCGTGAAGCCCCGCGGCGCCGCCTGGACGCGGGTGGGTCCGGACCCGAACCGCCGCCAGGAGTGCGCCCTCGCGCTCAGGCGGCTCCTGCTTTACCTGTGGCGAGGCCTGTGCCTCGTTGCGGGTCTCGCAGTGGCCGACAGACTGCCCCGGCCGCGCGCACCGTCCCGCCGCGCCGTACGCCGGCCGGTCCGCCCGCCCAGCCCCGCGCCGCCGCGCTCTCTGGCCCACGTGGGCTGCGGCCGGAGTGAGCGAGACCATCCGCCGGGCTGCGCGGGGGAGAGCGGGCTGCGTGCGTGCGGAAAGAGCCAGCCGGGGGCCACAGCCGCCCTTCTCCGCTCGCCACTTCCCTCAGGCTCGGTGGACTGGGAGTCTGAAGGCTGCTTGAGTGCCTAGGGATGCGTCTGCCGGAACGCCGGCTTGGCGATGGCCGGAGGCGCCCCCCGCCCCAGGCCGCGGTGGCGGCGCCGCGACCCCGCCCTCCCGCGACTGTCCTTCCCTTGGTTCCCAGCCTTTGCTGGGCGCCAGACCCGGCCTCGCCGTCCGGCTGCTCGTCCGCTGCGGCTTGTCACCCCCGGGGTCCCAGCCTTCGTGGGCTGGGGCCACCGCCGCCGCGGCAGGACGGGGAAGCGGGCTATGGCGTCCTGCGTTGGGAGCCGGACCCTGAGCAAGGATGATGTGAACTACAAGATGCATTTCCGGATGATCAACGAGCAGCAAGTGGAGGACATCACCATTGACTTCTTCTACCGGCCGCACACCATCACCCTGCTCAGCTTCACCATCGTCAGCCTCATGTACTTTGCCTTCACCAGGTGAGGCGGCGGGCCGCGCGGGGGGCGCGCCCGAGGCCAAGGGAAGCGGCGGGCGGGAGGAGGTAGCGAGGAGGGTGGTCCGGCGTGGCTCTGGGGTGGGGAAGCGGTCTGACTGCTCCGCGCACACTGGCAGACCCGCCGCCCACGCAGCTCCTCCACCCGCCAGGTGTCTCGCAGCACACCCAGCCTTCTCCCCCAAACCCCCACGCTCCATCTCTCAGTGGCACTTCTCCCATAGAGCGCCTCCGGTTACACCGGGAACACACGCGAGTCATTTAGCACGATCGCCCCCCCCCGCGCCCGCCCCGGCACTCAGCATTGCTCCACACACATCACGACACCGGCCCCTCCTCTGCAGCCGCTCCAGCCCCTGTCCCTACCCAGCTCACCGCATGAATCATCTCGTATGCACCACTTTCAGCACACACCACTACACACATAAAACGCCCCATTCCACAGCGCCTGCACACACTATACACAGGCCCGGGACACAACCTAGATCCCTTCCTGTGGAACTCCTCCAGTTTTTAGCTCTACCCGTAACGCACAAAAAATGCACATGTGAGGTGCACCACAAGATCTTTCCTGTGCAGCACCTCCCGTATGCATTGCACAGAAATCGTCTAGCATAGCCCTTCCCGCAGCCTCGAACACTACCATCTGTACCACAACACAAGCTGCCACACTAAACGCACACATCACAGCGGACCTTCCTATCCAGCACAGCCCAACAACCATCACCTTCTATGTACATTGCTAAACAGACACCAGCCCACCGCACATCACACAGTACACCCACGCTGCCGGCTCATCACCTAACAAACATGCTGAAGTGAGATCTTGTCAGGCAATTTTAATGATGAATAGTAAACACTGTGTGTTAAACAAATGAAACATATAAACCTCACACGACCTAACACAACTCTTTGTTCCCCTGAAAACATACACACATGTTCAAAGCACCTCTAAATACACCTGTTCGTAAGAGCTGTTCTACCTGACTTTTGAACACATCATGTAACTCTATGGCACTGCACCTGTGGGCCCTCATCCCCAACCCTGGGAACTAATTAATCCCTGGTTCATAACGGTGTACACACCATGGTTCCTACTTCTAGGGATTTATGTTTTCTGAATGAACCTCTTCAAAGAAAGGACAGTCATGCCTACCTCACCATTATGGCTTAAGAGACCAACCTAGAATAGTGTAGTTTTGGAGCCAGACGGTTGGTTTCAAAACTGGCTGTGTGTCCTTGGTTAAATTACTTAACCTTGCTCTGAGCCTTAGGGGCCACACCTGTAAAATGTGGATAAAATATGTATTTACCTTATATGGGGTTAAGAAGACTAAATGACTATGTGTGAATGCATTTAGCAGAGTACCTGGTATGTGATGGATAATTCATTGTCAGTTACTTTTCGCCCAGTATTTTTATCCAACAATCAAGATTCTCAGTCAGGGTCAGCAGAAAATGTCTAGAGCTATATTTGGTGGTCACAAGGATTAAGAGAACTTTTGATATTTATTTGGTGGGGGAGGTTAAAGGATACTAAATGTGTTGCAACATACGTGACAGCATTGTACAACAAAAAACGAATTGTCTCCTTTGTCTCCTACACACAGGCTCACACACACACTCACAGTGCCAGTGGTGCCTCCCTTGGAAATCACTGTAATTTTTCAGATTTTCATAAAACTAATGTCCTCCCACATCACACTTGTTCCTTGCCTCCATAATTCATTTGACTCTTGATTCTTGTTATGTAAGCGTTTATCTATTCGCATGAATCTACCTAAAGGTGTAAAGCACAAGCAACAATTACTTAGTCTTTAATGTTTGAGGGATAGTGCCACTATTATTATAAAGTCAGTCTGCTAGTGCTGCAGCAGGGTATGGCCAGACCTTCCCGTCGTATCCAACCAGACATACTTCTAGCTTTGAAGAGAAATCAGTCTCGTCCCTAATTATGGTTACCCTCAAGTACTTTATTGTTACTTGATTTTGTTACTTCATAGCTGTGTGGCCACTTTATTTTGTAAGCCTCAGTTTCCTTATCTGTATGTAAAATGAAAATACTAATACTTCGTAGGATTGTCTGTCAGGAGTAAATTCATCTTTTTAGATAATCTGTGTTTAGCTTAGTGCTTGGCATATATTAAGCCCCTAATAAACATAAGTTGTTATTACATGATTTCATTATATTCTAATGCCTTCTAGATTATATTTGTTCTTGAATAAGGATGTAGTATGCTCTGTAATTGAGAAAAAGGATAAAGGTATTGGAAAATGGACATTGGAAAACATACATGCTTGTTTCACGTTTACTTCAGTTTAACTTCATCTAATGTATGGGTTGGAAATGATGGAATTAGGGAGTTTCTTTGGAAATTAGAAAAATAATTATGGTATTTTATTTTAAGTAATGAGGAGCAAGAATGAGCAATTTCTTTCAACCTTTTATCTTCAGTATTATCCTAGGCCCTTGCAAGATAAATTTCTCTTCCTCTCTTCTAATATTGAAAGTCACATTCTCCTGAAATTTCCCTTTTACACCATATTCTGCCAAGGCAGTCAATAAATCAGAGCAGTGAAAGTATAAGAAATGAATATGAATTTTAACAGCTTGCCAAAAGTAATAGAAAAACCATAATCTGAACCTTGGACTATGGCCTTTTCCAAAAATAACAATTTTATTTCTTCCGCTAATTTCATAAAGAAATGGAAATCACACAATGAGGAACTATAATAAGTTTCACCATATATAAAATCATATGCACCATTAATAGAATTACTACTCACTGTATCTTACTCATTTTTTGTAATGATTTGTGACTCTTTTAAGTGTGACATTACAATGATAGCTCAATCATCCTCTATAAAGATTGAAAGTAATGACCTCTTAAATGAAAATTATTCTTTCTGTGCTCTTTTATAACGATTATCTCTAGTACCTATACTTATTTTATAAGGATTTTAGTTGGATAACTGTTCGGTGCAATTCTTTCAGTAAAATTTTTAAAATATGTCTTAACGTTTGTTTTGCAAAGACTATTTGTCTAAGAGAACAAGAAGATGGAATACTTTGGGAGTGTCATCAGTATGTGAGAAACAGTACCTGGGCATGTCACATGCTGCGGAGACCCAGCAAGAATTTAGGATTACAAAAAAGATTAGATACTTTACACAGAAGTCTGAGACAAGTTTGGATTTGTCAAGTAGTTCTTTTGTTAGATGTCAACTAGGCCAACTCACTGTTAAATCATAGTGTTTAAATCTCCTGTCCCTATCACCATCATTAAAGATAAAGTCAGATGCTGCCTAATCATTTCCCTATTTGAAAAAGCTCATTTTGCCACATTTTAGAATAAGTATTTTTATACATTAGATGCTTAGGCATGTGTCTTATAAGTTCATTCAGCCTAAGTGGGGCAAGGAACTTTGAACCTGTGTCTCAGGTTAAAAGTGTGATAATTCCTGAGGTACCCTTATATTGACTGTGCTGTCAGAGGTTGGTAAACTTGGAAATAATGAATGGTCTTAGTTTCAAAAACTAAATCTTTAGATTTGAAAACACCAGCATCTGCTAACTCACCTTCAAAGAAGTCTACCTCTCCTTAAGAGGCACCTGCCATTAAACAGTAGAATCAGCCTCTGTTAGCAATTGACCAACAAAAAATCATTACTTACCTAGAGGAGATTGCCTTCCTGCAGATTGCTGTACCGAAGTGATTATCAATTTGTCTGTGGTTGGTTTCTCCTAGATATAGGACTGAGGAGACAGACTAGGGCAGGGAAATGGACAGACTTTTGATTTATTTAATTTATTTGTTATTAATGGCTTTTTCTTGATTTCCCTTATTGGCTTTGGAACTCCAGTTAGCCATCATATCATTGGGCCATATATCTAGCCTTCTGTGTCACTTTGCTTATGGGTACTTGCCAGCCTTCCCTGTTCTTTCCCTTTCAACCATATAAATTCCCATTAGAAAACGTCTCCTGATACTGCTGACTCAGATGTCTTGGTCCTGTTTCCTTTATATACATCATGTTCTTTCTCTCCCAATAACAGAAGCCCTGGATGTCCTTGTTCCTTGACACCAGCAATATTAAGTAATCGTCTTTAGCGACTGTGTTCTGGAATTAAACCAGCCCTGGAGGTGAACAAAGAGCATTGTGTTAGTTTGCACCTGAGGTCCAGTTAACTTTGATCTTTAACATTCCTCTTCCCCAGGTACTATTTGAGTCATTTTTTTTTATTGGACTTAAGCATCTTTTTATGTCTTTTCCTTTACTTATTTCTGGTGTTTTATGTCCCTAATAAGATTATAAACTTATTAAAGGGAAAAATGTGCCATATATTTCTTTGAGGTCTTTTTTAGTGAATGGGTGCTTGGATGACTCATGTATTTGTCTTAGATAGTATCTTACCCCAGAGAGATTATGTATCTAGGAATTGCTACCTCTCAGACTCACTCCTCTTTAATAAACAGGCTTACTTCAAGTTGGTTTTTTGAATAACTGTGCTTAGCATTTTAGATAAAATTCTATTACCAGATGTAATACAATTTATCTTGTGATATAATCCCTGTTACCCCAGATTTCTATAGGGAAGTTAGTAGTTTTTCAGTCTTATCTAATCCCCAAACCAAAACTAGCCCGGTGAGGCTGGACTGCTCCCTCAGCCCTGGCATCTGTGTAATTCAGTTCAACAGTCCAGGTTCCCTCTAGCCCAGGTCTCTGCTGACCTAGAGTTCACTACCTGGTTTATCTTCAGCAGGTCTGATTGAGCCTTTATAGCGTTTAGGGCTGTTTTCCTCTTTCCATTCCCAAGCCTTAGCTCAGCAGACCCCCAACTCTTTGGGATAGCAGGCTCCTAGGCCTCAACTCCATCTCCCTCTAGTGCATCCTCCACTGTTGCCCTTGTGATCTTTTTAAGACAAAATTGTGATCCCTTCTGTGCCATGCATACAGTCTGGCACTGGATGCCCACCACCTGTAGGAAAGTGCTATCTGGACTGTTAAGGTGCTTTGGTCATAGAGTAGGTCTTCTTCCCCCACTTTACCACTCCTGCCCTGCCCACACCCCACAAGCAGGCCCAGGCAGCTCATTGGCCCCATGCAGGCTCCTCCTTACCCCACCAACCCCCGCTCCCAAGAGCCCTTGGCATCTTTCACAAGCCATTTGGATGATTCTCCTCGCAGACTCCTTTCTTGATAATTCCAAGAAGCACCGAGGAAGAAATGTTTTCTGTACTTCCAAATACCTTATATTGTTATAATATATGTTTATGTAGCTCATATTGTAATATTTGTTTCTATGTTAATTTCTTGAGGCCAGATATCTTAATCATTCCAGAATAGACACCCAGAAAATGCTAGATGAATGGAATCTGTGAAATCATTTCTCCAATAAGAACTTTAAAAAATATCACCCTTCTCCTTTGGTTGATAGCTCAGCTATAAATCTTGACAAGGATCTTAACTTTCTATAAAATGAAATGAATGTGGTATTAAAGATAATACCAAAGCTAGCTAACATCTGTCTACCTTGTAACCTGGGATTAAATTTTCCATTGGAAGAGAGGATCCTTAACAGTGACTGATCTCCTAAACTTGACCTTATATGTCTCTATTTCAAGGAATCATATATTAAAGGTAATGAAGGAGAAGATAGGAGAGGGACAATTAACCTAGAAGCCTTAGGAGTCATGGTAAAGGCTAGACATCCCCGGCTGCCTGGCCCCAGGGAGAAAGCCTTGCCTAAAAGGTTGTGTGCAAGTGTATGGTGTTTGCTTTGGTTTCCTGAAGTCTCCGCATCTACTGCCTGTAGTCAGATATTAAACTGACACAAATCTGAGTCCAGAATTCTTTTGAGTGCAAACTTTTTTTTTTTTTTAAATCAGGGCTTTCCTTACACTTTTCCTGCTTTTAGGACATTCTCTCTTTGGGTAGTTACCGATGTTAGTTGAAAATGTTGTGCAGAAGGAGTCAAGGTGTTTGGGCTTTTAGATATTTGCTGATGGTCTCAAGAAGCCTCTAGCTAACCCTCTGCAAGGGGACAGGAAAGTCACTGTCAGTGGACCCTGTGGGCCAAGCTGTGATTCCCTCCTCATGTTACCTGCGCCTCTTGGCCCACTCTGCTGTCTTACTCATTCTCACCAACCACTGTACTGAGGATGCCTGCTGAACGCCAGGCATTGTGCTGGGCACCAGGGGTACCTCGGGGTAACGTGGTGGGACCTGTGTCCTGTGGAGCTTCAAGTACATTCTTATCTTAAGTTGCACATTCAGTGTTTTCACTGTATATGGTCAGTGCTACCCCGGCACACTTCAGAAGCACCTCCTAAGTTTAGCAGAGAGGGAAGAGGACTTTGCCTCCCTAAACTGATACGTTTGTGTCATTATTGGAGAATAGAGCAATCTTGACCAAGAGCCAGCATTCCAGAAGCCCTGGCATCTGCTTCCACTCTGCCTCCATTTGTATGGAACTATGGGCAAGATACACCAAGAACTTTATTTTCCTCATCCTTCAGGCAAAGATAATACCTGCTGTGCCTTTCCCACAGAAAGAACCATAGGGCAGTTAAATAAAATACCTGCTGTGAAAGTTCTCTGGAAGTTTCAGGGCACTACAAACTAAGGCATTTTGTTGTTAGCTGCTGTAGTAGACCCAGGAAAGAAGTCAGGGAACTGTCACAGCATGATGATTGAAAGATTAATGTATTTTTATTTTTGTTGCTATAAAGCAGAATGTCTTAGTTTAGTGAGAATCCTGAGGCCAGGAAGAGTCAAGATGAGTATTGGGCAGTGCAGATCACTAATCATGAGAAGTGGGAACCATATTGCACCCGCACAAGGCCTTACAAGACAGTGACCACACCACCAAAGAGGCCAGTCACACGCGAATACCCAAAGTAGGGCAATGTTTTTTGGTTTGTCAGGCTAATCAGAGACAGTTCCTGTAAATAAAGACTTTTCTTTTATGGCAGGGCTATACTAAGGTAATGACTCTATTTTATGTCTCATTGTCCTTTGTATTAGGAGCTACTCAAGAATAAGGGCCATGCTTGTTCATCTGAACCCAACATAATCCCTACCCAATGATAGGCATTAACTAGATGAAAGAATGGGTGGACGTAAATGAAAAGTGTTCAGATGTCGTGAACTCATAATGACATTTCCTCTGTGTCAGACACTGTTCTAAGAGCTCTACTTGTGTTAAGAGTTTTAATCTTCACACAGCCCTTTGCGGTGGAACTATTATTATCCCCTGTTTACTGAGAAGGGAACTGGGGCACAGAGAGGTTAAGTGATCTGCCCAAGGTCACACAGGCTGGCAGTCCAAACCCAGCCTGTACACATAGTCACCACATTGTATGGCCTCCTGCAGGCGGAAGAACTTGAACTTTGGAGCCAGCCCCCTCAGTAAAATGTAGACTGTGGTCATTCCTCCCTTTAAGGTGTTGTGAAGATTAAGCTACCTAACAGGCAAAGCAGCTAGCATGCTCAGTGAGGCACAGGACATAGCAGTTGTCCACAAGTACTAGTTCTTGTCTCCTAATTTGGGGTTTCTGGAGTCACTAGAGTGGACTTTGCAGCCAAGTTCCTTTCCATGCTTAACTATGGAAAGTTTCTGTATACCTCAGCCTACAGTTCAATCTCTGGATTATTTGGGGTTTAGAGAAGATGGGCTCACACCAAGCTTTATGGAATGGCCCTGCATGCTCAGTTTGCCGTGTGGCCAGGTTGGACATCCTCATGTGTCAGACGTTCAGTTCTTTTGTGCACCCACCATTTGTAAGGGGCTGTTCTAGATGCTGTGGGTACACCCTCTCTGCTCTCCAGAAACTCACATTAGAGTGTGACGCGGGGTCCTCTAGTCTGATAGGACTCAAGTTTCTTTTTAAGATCACTTCTCCCACCTGCCAATCTGTGGCTGCAGAAGTTCCATCTTCCTATACTGTATATTTTCAGTTTATCTAAAGACCTCACTGTCCGTCGTTAATACATTCTTTCTAATTAGATAAATATAAAACTGCCAACTTTTCAGACCCATTACTGTTTTATTCAGTTTAATTGACCTTTTTTTCCTTGAAACTAAGCCATCCATTTCATCCTCTTTTCCTAGTAAAATTGCTCACAACTTAAAAATTGCCCTTTTATTGGTTTTATATCTTTATTACTGATCTCAAGTTATAAATTTAGTGTTGATATGTTTTCAAGCATTTTAACTAAAAGATAGTTTTAAATAGAGACTGATTTGCTGATTTGCCATACCTACTTATTTAATTAAAATTGTAATTGATGTTTTAAAAAAGAATGATGTATTCACGTTGCTTGATATCCAAGATACACCAAAGGGTATGTGGTGAAAAGTCTGTCTCCTCGCCTCTCCCCAGTCTCCTATTTTTCCTCTTTGGAGAAAACTGTGTCACCATTTCTTGGGTCGATTTCTGGAGACATTCTATGCAGCTGTAAGCAAAAATTATATTTCCATACACGTGTCCCCCTTTTTGTACAAATAGTTGCTTATTATACCCACTGTTCTGCAATTTGCTTTATTTGCTTCAGGATATCTCTTAAATTATTCTGAATCAGTTGATTTTTTTTTTTTTTTTAAAGAGATGGAGTATCACTCTGTTGCCCAGGCAGGAGAGCAATGGCACAATCATAACTCACTGTAGCCTGAAACTCCTGGCCTCAAGTGATCCTCCTGCCTCAGCCTCCCTAGTAGCTGGGACTACAGGCATGAGCTACTGCTTCCAGCTAATTTTTTATCTTTTTGTAGAGATGGGGTCTCTTTGTGTTGCCCAGGCTGGTCTTGAACTCCTGGCCTCAAGTAAGCCTCCTGCCTCTGCCTTCCAAAATGCTGAGATCACAGGCATGAACCACCATGCCTGGCGTAAACCAGTTAATTCTTAAAAAGCTTTCTTATTGTTTTTATGGCTGCCTAGTTTACTGTGGTTGAGACTGGACCATAATTTATTAAATCAGTCCCCATTTAGATTGTTTCCAATCATTTGCAAATGCATGTAATGTCGCAGTGAACAACCTGGGACATATGTCATTTTTGCATAAATAAGAATATATCTGGAGGATAAATTCCGAGAAGTAGAATTGCTGAATCACAGGGTATATGCATTTGTAAATTTAATATATTGCCAAATTGCCCTCCATAAACTACTTCAAGTAGTTTAAATTTATACCACCACCAACAGTGTATGAGAGTGCCTCTCTTCCTCTTTCTTCATATCCTCATCAAGTTCAATCATTAAATTTTTACCTTTATGAATAAGATAACTTTAGAAACTGGTCTCCATGTTATTTTAACTTGTCCTTCTCTTATGAGTGAGGTGGAGCATCTTTTCATTTGTCTGAGAACAACTGGATTTTTTACTCTGAATAGATTCTTCATATCCTTTGTCCGCTTTTCTGTTTGTTTTCCATGTCTATTTGTTGTTTTTTCTGTAAATTGATTTTGGGGAAACTGCTTTGTATATTAGGGAAATTAGCCATTTGTCTTGATATGAGCTGTAATTTTTTCCCCCACGTTTATCACTTTTTCTTTGATTTTCTCACTGATTTCTTTGCCATGCCAATTTATTAATTTTTTTCCTTTATTACTTCTGGGTTTTATGTTATACTTTACAGAGGTCTTCCTCAGTTCATGACTGTTGGTTGCTTTGTTTTGTTTTGTTTTGAGGTTTTTTTGTTTATTTGTTTTTTAATTCTCCCATCATTCCTCTAGTACTTTCTTTAACCTTTAATTTTTTTAAATCATCCAGAATATATTTTAGTATAAATATAAAGCATGAGTTACAGAATCAACCTTCTTTTCCCACACAACAGTTATTAATTTTAGCCTTGCTTTTAATTTGTAAACTTACATATTGTGTACCCTGTCAAACCCTCTTAAATCAATCCTGTGCCTCTAACGTGAGTCAGCCTGATTCAGGATGACAGATAATTTTTTCATGAGGCAGCTTGGCTAGCGGGGAGGATCCTCATCTTCACTGTCTAGCAGACCTGATTTGAATGCTAACTTGGCAAATTCTTACCTGCTCAGGCAAGTTACTTAACCTTCTGAGCCTTTGTTACCTCATTTGTAAACTGTGATTGATAATATACCATTTTGCAAATTGGTTGTGACAATTAAAGATACCATTTATAAATTGGCTGGTCAGTGCCTGGCGCACAGTAGACACTTGATAAACAGCAGCTATTATTACTGTCATCGTCATTACCAATGTCAATAGTGTGATGCTGGCATGAATGAGGACATTGTGTGCCCCTTGTGCAGCCAGCCATTCATCAGTAAAAGGTGGTGTTCCTGGAAATTGGACGTCGGGCTTCCCTACCTAAGCTAAAAGACATCACAGGTATCGTAGTAACGATCAGCCTTGCATTTTTAGGGCCACATATGTGACCTCTGGACAGATGTTCAATTGTTAGGATGTCCATTAAAATAAAATTGCACTTTGCTGGAAGGTGAAGCCTGTCTGATTCTGTAATTTGGTTTTTTAATCAGGTCTATGAAGTTAACTGAATTAGTTTGTTAGTGTAATTTGGCCATACAATGACCTAAGAAACCTTGTATGATTTGTATAATCTCTTATTTCAGAACCTGTATTCAGTCCTGTCATATGTCTAGAAATTATTTAGTTGAGTGCAGAAACTTGGCAGCCTGAAGAGTAGTTGAGATCTAAATTAACTTCTGTTTTAAACAAACAGTTTAGGACTTAGTTTTTAACTAAGTAATTCATTATTGTTTCATGTCACACCTCTTCATGTATTTTGATCCTTGAGATTATTTTTCTGTGCAAATTTGGTTTTGTTCTAAGATACTTTTTGCCCTCTTTCTTCAGTGATGCTTAATCTATATTTAATATTTATCTTTTGAAAGCTCTTTCACTGCAGTTGTTCCCCAGATAAACTCAAGTTCTTTTATCATTTTTACATTCATTGCCACTAATCTCATTCCCTTTAAAAATATCTGCTTCCATTTTGTTCCTTATCACATTTTCTGCCTACTCATTGTGAATTTTTTAAAAACTGAAATGCTGAACTTCCTTCTCCTAAGATTCTCAATAATTATCAATAATTCAGAAAATCTTCTCCTTGCTATCTTACATTTCTGTTTTCCCTCTTTTATTGGCTTCTCTTGAGCTCCAAATGTGTTACTAGACTCTTTTTTTTTATGTGAACTGTCAAAACATAGTTCTTTTCCAGTGGGGGAAATTTTACTTGGTTTTACACAATAAATTTCCTCCCTAATAATAATCAGTTCACAAGTATCTATTGAGTCCCTACTATGTGCCAGGCTCTGATAAGACAAGTGAATAAATTCCCTGCTTCAAAAGTTTACTTCCGGGGAAGACAGATACCATGCACACGAACAAATGCAGTGATTTCAGTCCCTGGGGTTCTGGAGGAGACAAATGACCAGGCATGAGAGGAAGGTGCACGTTACTGTTTTTACAATTCTTTTGCCTCTAGTCTGATTTTACTCTTGTATTTTGTTTTCTCTTGATTTTTTAAAACTTTTTTTTACTGGTTCTTTCTTATTATCCATCGTTTCCAACCCCCCATTCCCATACCTCCCTTCGATGGCCAGCTGCCCACTGAGAATTGATTAGATAATCTCATTGCGTTGCTTCTTCCTTATAATCTTACACTGCTTTTCTGATTCCTGAAACATTTCTTTGCTACATTCTATATCATGAAGGTCATCTTTAGTTATTCTTAAAACCAAAATGCATTATCTAAAATAAACCTTATCTTTTGACATTTGAGTTTGTTTTATTTATTTGCTTGTTTTTTTAAAGAACAATGACTCTCAAATGCAAATCTGAGTAGAATGTGTATTGATGTGTAAGGTTGCCAATTGTCTTTCTTGTAAGAGCTGGACTTTTTTATGAGATGTATGATTTCAGGAAATGACAATGAATAGTAAGCAGTGTGTGTAATTTTGCTTAGCCAAAAGGATCTCTAGTCGTCCTTCAGTTTTTAGAAAAGGAAAATCTTACTCTATGTAGGTTTTTGATTTAGATCTGAAAATGAATACTCAGTTGTGTTTTCTGTTTTCAGGGATGACTCTGTTCCAGAAGATAACATCTGGAGAGGAATCCTCTCTGTAATTTTCTTCTTTCTAATCATCAGTGTGTTAGCTTTCCCCAATGGTAAGTAATGTAATGCATTATCACATTTTTCCTGAGTGTTGTCCCCTTCTGTTTTTTGTTTGTTTGTTTGTTTTGTTTTGTCTTGTTTTTTATGAGGTGTGAGTCATCTAGAAGATCAAGCTGGAATGTGGAGTAAGAGAATAATCTGTAGTGGTTGGGGCACAGGCTGTGGAGGCAGACTATCCATTCTGTCCGTTGCTAGCCCTGTGTCCCTAGGGATGCCCCTGAATCACTAAGAGTGCTTCCGTTTCCTTCTGAAAATGGAGATAACAGGGAGATACTGGTGTGAGGGTTAATTATTTTATTATTTAATTTATTAATTATCAGTGAGTCATAAAATACTCCATTAGTGCTGCTACTCCTTTTTGCTAAGGATAGGGTCAATGCTATAATGAGTATTACTTAACTAAATTGTCCTCCCAAATGATCTTTTACCCCATAAAGATTGCATTTGATTACACATTTGGAGTATGAATTTTCATCAGGAAAACTATTATTACCGTGAATTTTACCCCCCATCATGATTGTAGAGTGAGTGAGGCAAAGCGTTTGTTTAGAAAACAAGTTTGGTATTCTGCCATGATCAAAATTCATCTCTTTCCTCTGAATCTGAATTGTTTATTAAAAGTTGATTTTTATTTTTTTTGAGACAGGGTCTTGCTTTGTTACCCAGGATGGAGTGCAGTGGCGCCATCATAGCTCACTGTAACTTCAAAGTCCCAGGCTCAAGCCATCCTCCTGCCTCTGCCTCCTGAGTAGCTGGGACTATAGGTGTGCTACCATGCCTGGCTAGTTGATTTATTTTTTCTTAGTCCCTTTCAATACCTTCTCCCTAGACTATTTTCTGCTTGTTCTCCGTAACCATTTCTAAATGCTCACTCTATGTCCTATTTCTTTTACACCTATTATATTTTGAAAATGTTCCAGTCTTTCTTATGGGTTTTGCTCCATGGTCCCTACTCAGGTTTTAGATGTCATCCTTTAAGATCTGTTTCTTCGGTATCCTCCTGTGCTATTTAGTAGACTGTCATGTGTAATATAAGAGCTCATTATGAACGTTATTGGATGCTACCTGGAAATGTTCCATGGCAAGGCCTTCAGGCTTCCCAAGATAGTGGCAGCAGAGTTTTGTTCTGTTTTTTTTTGCTTCTCTTATGTAGCACTGTGTTTGCAAGAACATAATGGTTTTATTATAGTATATAGCATAGTAGCCTAATAGTTGAGCCAGTGAAACCATGACTCTGAATCCCTCAAAGAATGAATTGTTCCAGAAAGCCAGGTTATTTGGGAGCTGAATTTAGCTCTCCAACCATTCAAGCTTTTAAATTCAAAAAAATCTTTTAATGAAAACCATTCAGTGTATGAAAACCTGCATATCTTATGCGGATATAACAGCAATAATTTGGCTTTTCCATGAGGTTTGATGGCTCCAATATTGCACAATTATTGGAATATGAAGATAAGATGTACTTTATATGGATGGGTCATAGGATGAAGGAATATTGATCCTGCTATGGAATTTGGTAAGAAAAGTCCCCAGTGTCGAACAGTTTTTTGGCTATTTGCCACCTTCCCTTTCCCTCTCATCTGCAACACACAATTAGCATTTTAGGTTTAGAGGAGAGCATGGGCATTATGCAGCCTGTCCTCTCCTTCAAGGGTGCCATGTTGTGGTGTAGCATCAGCGGCCAGAATTCCCCTGAACTCTGGAACTTAGCCTTTCCATACAAAGGTGCATAGGAATACAACCCAAAGCAAGGCGATGGTGAACTCCATCTCAGGGCAGATACCTACACGAGGCTGACTGCTACCAAAGCCTCCAGGGAAGGTTTTGGAGCCTTGACAGACATGAGGAGGTGTATTCAGGTGGTGGTAACTGTTTGCTGCACTCCCCCACCCCCAGGCATTCTGCCTTCCGGAGCCTATGCAGGTCTGCTGCTTATTTCTCAGTTACCAGTGGATGCCACAACCATTATTGGTCTGTGCCCTCTACTCCTACTTTTTTCTTATTTCTTCTATCCCCAGTTCTCTCTCTTTTCTTTCCGTATCAATCATTGAGAGCACTGGATGTGCGTATGTGCTCAGGAAACCGATCAATCCAAATGGATCAGTCTATTCTTTAAGTCTTCAGCTTTTCTTGGCTATGTTATTTGTTGCTTAGTTCTTAAGGGTTACTTTTTCATGGCTTTGAAGGTTTATTTTTTGCTCTTTTTTTAAACTTGCTGTTTCTGAGTCCAGATCCATTTTGGAAGTCTGAGCATTCTGAAAGATTTGTCTCTCAAGAGCCATGATTTTACAGTCGTCCCTTCAGTGCATCTTCAGCAGGAGCTGAGTATTGGGGCTTCATTAGCAGATGTTTTTCTTAAGGTACCAACACACTGAAGGTTGGGGGATTAAATCTGTGTGACGTGATGTTTTGCGTGATTTCTGCTGGTTTTCCTCTGTTCCCCAGTGAAGTCCTCTGATCGCCAAAGTTTACTTAACCTGCTCAATCTCTCATTGTGGGCCTGTGCTTTTATTTTCATCTTAGAAAGAAAACTGAAGTTTGCCTTACGCTTTTCTTGTCCTAGCTGTGTAGACTTTGTGATACACACAGAGAGGAGAGGACTACAGAGCTCATCTAGCTCAGTCGGCTCAGTCCACCCCTGAGAAAGCTGAAACTGCTGGCCAGGTCCAGCAGCCCCTTGCTGTCAGCCTGGGGCGGGGCTGCCTCTGCATTTTCTTTCCTCAGTGCTCACATTAGGTCCATTGTGATGTGTTTTAACTTTGTCTTCCTGAATAATAAGTTTCTGTTTCCTTCTGTTTTTCTTTCTTTTACAGTCTCTGGCTTTTCTTTTTCCCAGAGTGGGGACTTAGTTGGCCTGTACCTAGTGTGCTATGGATCCTGCAGAAGGTGGCTGGTGGTTGAGTCCATGCTCCTCTGTTGCCCAAATGTTGGCGGTGACTAGCAGAAGCTAGCACGTTGGTCTGAACCTTCTGCTTTCTCCTTTTCCTACTCTACTCCTGCCTTAACCATCCTTTGCACTCCACCCACACATGTTCATCAGTAGGCAGAACATACCAAAACTAAGGTTTCAGATAGGTATAGAAAGAACAATGGCCGTTCAACGTCCTATAGGAGGGACTGGGATATTAGTCAGGGAAGAGAGGATTTAGGCGATTCTTTTAAAGTCCTGTGTATATAGCAAACACATTGTATTTACCTAGGTTGTTTTCTAAAGATCCATTTATTCACACTTTGCATAGATTAGTAAAACTATAACTTTTCCATATGAAAGAATGTTATTGAATAGTTTAAAATCAGGGACGGCTTTGGGAGGTGCCAGTGGAGGTGTAGGAGCTGGCAGGGCCCCAGGGAAGGGTGCTTCCGAGCTCGGAGGTCTCCCTCTCAGAGCCGGCTCTCAGACGACAGGCTGCCCAGCGGCCCGCTGCTGAGTGTGGCTGCTTCTCTGAGTGGAGTATACATGCCTTTGCTCGCCACAGTCTTGTCACCTTATTTTCCGATCTCCCCACCCTTGGCACGTATTCTCAAATTAGTTAATGAAAATGAACCAGAGAAACGGAGCCCCAAACTTGCCTTCTCCTTCAAAAGCAGTTTTGGGAAAGTGCCCGTCGTGGATAGCATGCCCAGAATGATTCCATTTGGCAACTTCAAATGCATTTGTCCTTGACCTAGTAAAGGCTGCCCTGCACATTTGCATAGAGGCCTAAGTTTGATGATGTCTGCGTGTCCCATCTCACATGTGTGAGTTCATATATACTATCTATGTGGTTGAATTGGTCAACTCCTGCAGGAAGGGGCCCCAGTGGTTCTTTTTGTAGAGTCTAAATAACAGAGGAGGCCCTTGACTTTCTCCGTAGGGTTTTATAACAGAATGCTTTTGGCTGTAAGTAGTAGAAAACCCATTTTAAAATGGGTTAAACAATGAGGACATGTTTACCTTCTTATGTAACAAGAAATTCTGTGATGGGGTAATTCCAGGGTTGGCTAATTCAGCAGCTCAGTGGCCTGTGAAGGCCCAGCTTCCTTGTGCCTTTTCATTCTGCCGTCTTCAGCGTGGTGGTCCTGCGTTCTGCCCGGATGATCTTCAGATTGCTCCACCAGCACCGGACATGTAGTGGCGGGCAGTGTCCAGTGGAAGAGATCATCTCTTTCTGTGCATCCTTTATTTAAAATTGAAGAAACCTTTTCTAGAGACTGCTGGGCACACTTGTCCTCCCATCTTTTTGACTAGGATTGGGCCACGTGTCTTGTTCCTGAGCATAGGAATTTATAATACTTAGAGGAGTAGATATTCAATAGGTATTTATTGTCTGGAAGAATGACAGGGGACTAGTTTACCTCTATTGGCTTAGATTTCACCCCTGAGTTATATGAGAGAGGAGTGGACAGTCAAAACAAAATTTTGTGTGACAGTCAACAGGGTGAGTGGCAGGATTAGGTTCTAGGGCTCCTTCCTTCAGTCCTATGAACAGACGTGGAGGGAGACGCCCCAAGATGAGACCAGAGGAAGGAGAGGGTCTAACGTCCACTTCATGCTTCTTCTCTTCTGCTGTCTTCTCTTCTATTCTCTTCTGCATTCTCTTTTTGGCTTCTTTAAAAACCTTTTAAAAAATGCTACCTTCATCCTTGTATAGCACTGACACACAAGTGCAAGTGTAATTTTAACTATGCCACCATATCACTGGAGTGAAATTTAGAAACCTATTTGAGTCTCCAGTTGGCTGGGAGATTTCTTTCATCAGGCCCTGTCTGGTGTGCGCTGCCCGCTTCTGAGCGCTCCGGTCGTCCTTCTCCACCCGCCCTACCCAAGCCAGCCCACCCCATCCCAAGCTCTGGGCCTGACCACAGAACCTCTTAGTAAATATGCGTTGAATTAGGTAATGAATCCCCAGGGAAACGAGTTCACAGAGTGAGCCCTCTCTTGTCCTTTTGTTGTCTGCAAGAGAAACGCCACTCAGCACTTCTCTGAGATCTGAGTAGAGCAAACTAGTATTTCTTCATTTCCCTGAGTTTATCATTCTGTTTGTCCTTCCTCCTCATCTGACTTCTCTGAGCAAAGTTAATGATAATCATGTCTCCTTGATATTTGAAAGTGATCCAGAAGGTTCACCATCTTGTAAATTAAAAAAGAAGAAGAAAAGTTCCCCTCTCTCCCAATCTTCTGCCCTTTGCTTCAATACTTTTTCTTATAAAAATTTTTTTTCTTAGGTTTGGGTTTGATATTTGTTTAGAGACGATCTTTTTTTTTTTAACCTTTTCAATTTTTTTCTAGAAGAATTTAAACTTTAATAATAACCGAAAGAAAAAATAGACTAAGAGGGCTTGCCAGGTGGCCTCTGGCCCAAGGATACAAGTGTGTGGCTGCTGGACGGTGACTTCTGATTTGCATTAAAAGAATTATACTTCCATAAGGTTAGGTCTCTGGGACATGATTTTTCATAGGTGTGGCTTTTCCTGGCGAGTCAAGCAATGATCTTATTTTCTAATTTCTGAGCTAGTTTTTTAAATGCTAGCTCTTCTCACGATGGAAGACATTAGGTTTCTGTCTCTTTTGAAATTAACCTTGCTGTTAATATCTGAAAATTATGTATTCTAGATGGAGGGACTGATGTAATTTTTAAATGTGCCTCTTAAGAAAGCTATGATCTAGAGCAAAAACAGGGTTTGTTTCTGCATCACTGCCCTAAGATACCTTCCCCATTTCTCTAGCGTGACCCAGAATGTGAGTAACTCAACCAAGGATCGAAGCTCTTCCGGATGGCTTTTATCAAATCAGATATAAAATATAAATAAGAAGCAGAAACTCCCTGTGGAAAGCACACCATGAGGTGGAGCCCTTTTGGTAATCTCAGAACCACAGCAATAGTCAGAGAGAGAAAAGGAATCCCACCTTTACAAGGCCACTGAGAAAACAGTCTGCCGGGAAATAAAGTTTGCGGGGGCCGGGGGGAGGGAAGCATTGAGATGAAGTGAGTGTTCGCAGGACAGGACAGGCAGTGCTGCCATGCAGGGCACGTGGGTGCTGTGGAAGAGGGGCTTGTCGTTGGTTGCATCCCCACCCCCAATACACACACAGCCTTAGGATCCTCCAAGGTGACTGGGCTGGAGTAGTCCAGTGCAGGTGACCTGGCGAGCATGAGCATCAAGGTTTATAATCCAGAAAATGCCAGCCTTACTCTTGATTTTTCTTAAAAATAAAATCATATTTTTAGCAATATTGCTGTCTCAGATGGTAAAGATGGTACTCTTAGTGAGTAATGCTACTAGAAGGTTCTTTTTAAATACTACATTAAAAAAATTCATGGTTTCTTTTCAGAAGGCAGCGGGCAGTTGTGACAAGCCTCACACTTGGAGGGGAGGCAGATTTGATGACTGAAATAAAACCTAGATTTTTTTTTTTTTTGAGACAGAGTCTCACTCTGTTGCCTGGGCTAGAGTGCCGTGGAGTCAGCCTAGCTCACAGCAACCTCAAACTCCTGGGCTCAAGCGATCCTTCTGCCTCAGCCTCCCAAGTAGCTGGGACTACAGGCATGCATCACCATGCCCGGCTAATTTTTTCTATATATTTTTGGTTGTCTAGCTAATTTATTTCTATTTTCAGTAGA
>CAUYRT010096108.1:0-11228 GCA_963574885.1 Lepilemur ruficaudatus
TTTATAAAACATATGAGGCCAGGCGTGGTGGCTCACTCCTGTAATCCTAGCACTTGGGAGGCCAAGGCAGGAGGATCGCTTGAAGTCAGGAGTTCAAGACCAGCCTGAGCAAGAGCGAGACCCCATTTCTACCAAAAAAAAGAAAAAAAAAGAGAGAGAAAAAGAAAGAAACTAGCCGGACAACTAAAAATATATAGAGAAAATTAGCCAGGCATGGTGGCGCATGCCTGTAGCCCCAGCTTCTCAGGAGGCTGAGGTAGAAGGATTGCTTGAGCCCAGGAGTTTGAGGTTGCTGTGAGCTAGGCTGACGCCATGGCACTCTAGCCTGGGCAATGGAGTGAGACTCTGTCTCAAAAAAAAAAAAAAAAGAAACCTTTAATCTCCTCCACTCCCCCCATAAAAACAAAAATGTATATTTTTAGATAGCTAAGATGGGCATGTGTAATATTTATGGATTTTTTCTTAGGTAACATGATAATGGTAGGCTTAGTTATTATTACCTTTTGTTTAATTTTATTTGCATTTTCCCTTTTAAAAACTAGGTTGATCTTGGAGGTGGATTGAAACCTCCTGGTTACTATGTGCAGAGATCATGCGGACTGTTCACAGCACCATTTCCACAAGATAGTGATGAGCTTGAAAGGATCACAAAACTCTTTCATTTCCTTGGGATTTTCTTGGCCAAATGCATTCAAGACAATAGACTTGTGGACTTACCTATTTCTAAACCTTTTTTTAAACTTATGTGTATGGGCGACATTAAAAGCAACATGAGTAAACTGATTTATGAGTCACGAGGTGATAGAGACTTACACTGTACCGAAAGTCAGTCTGAAGCTTCTACAGAAGAAGGTCATGATTCACTCTCAGTAGGAAGCTTTGAAGAGGATTCAAAATCAGAATTTATTCTTGATCCCCCTAAACCAAAACCACCAGCTTGGTTTAATGGAATTTTAACTTGGGAAGACTTTGAACTAGTAAACCCACACAGAGCCAGATTTTTAAAAGAAATTAAAGACCTTGCTATCAAGAGGCGCCAGATTTTAAGCAACAAAGGTCTTTCTGAAGATGAAAAGAACACAAAACTACAGGAACTAGTGCTGAAGAATCCATCAGGTTCTGGGCCTCCACTTAGCATAGAGGATTTAGGGTAAGCTTTATATATACATTTTATACATTCAAACTAATGGATGAATAAGTTCTAAAGTTGTTTTTTTGTCCCTACTGATTTACAATATATGAATAAACAGTATATCAAAAACAGTAATATGCTATGGGAAATACTATTAATTTGAACTTTTAATTTGTTAATATTATAAAGGTAATACTCAGGGCCAGGCACAGTGGCACATGCCTGTAATCTTAGCACTTCGGGAGGCTGAGGCGGGAGGATCATTTGAGGCAGGAGTTCAAGACCAGCCTGGGTAATAGCAAGACCCCATCTCTACAAAAATTAAAAAATTAGCTGGGCATGCTGGCTACTGTAGTCGTAGCTACTCGGGAGGCTGAGGCAGGAGGAGGATGGTTTGAACCCAGCAGTTGGAGGAGGCTGCAGTGAGCTATGATCATGCCACTACAGTCTAGCTTGGGCAACAAAGTGAGACCGTACCCTGTCTTTAAGAAAAAAAAAAAAGAAGATAACACTCACAATACTGGAATATAGCTTATTAATCATCAAACCTCTGGAAGATTATCTGATTTATCAACTGTGGTAAATGTATATGTCTAGTGTAAAAAGTCCAAAGCTTATTTTTGACAAATTCATCAGCTAATATATATGGCCTGCTTGGCATAGCTCACATATGGTTTTGTTGGCATATAAGCCTTATCCCCAATGGTTGCATCAACTAAGATGCTGCAGATGTTCTGATAAAATTCTGTTAATTTAAATACATGTGATATCTTACCCTCAGTACATTATCCTGTGATTTTTAGGTTAAATGCAAGGCTTTCTTTTTTTCTGTTTTAATATTTGTTGATGATATTGGGAAGTTGTGTTTGATAAATGGTTATATATTCAAGGACTGATATATATATATATTTGTACACAGCATGAATAACATCAATGAAGTAATAGTTTCTTCCTAAAAAAAGGCTTACAAACGTGTTGCTCTCATAATTCATTGAAAAATCTTCAGTTCATTAATTTTGTGTCATTAGGGGGAAGTAAAACATGGAAAGGTGGTGGTTTCATGTAATCTTTGCAAAGCAACATGGATTTGTTAACAATTGGCCTAGTATTTGTGCACAGGGGTTTTCATTTAAAAAGGCCTCATACTTACATTTAAGCTGGTATGCTACTTTTGTTTGAGGAAGGGGTGCCTTGACAGCAATGTTACAAAATTAAATACCAATAATAGCTGAATGTGAGTTAATCTAATCTTTGTTGTCCTCTCAGTTTAAATTTCCAGTTTTGCCCTTCCTCAAGAATATATGGTTTCACAGCTGTGGATCTCAAACCAAGTGGTGAAGATGAGGTAAAAATTTTGCTTTTAATATAGTTGTAAATTCTGGAATATCCTCTTAACAAGGCCCATTGTATTGGGTCCTACTGAAGTACTCTTAGATATTAACAGTTTTTTATACTGACACATTTTCCTTTGCAGATGATAACAATGGATAATGCAGAAGAATATGTGGATTTGATGTTTGACTTTTGTATGCATACGGGTATTCAGAAACAAATGGAAGCCTTTAGAGGTAATTTTAAAGGATCTTTAACATAATCCCCCTCTTTTTACTTTGAGATGCATGAAATTAAGGTCAAGAATTGCTGGTAAACTTGCCCTCTAGTTTTTTGTCCTCTAGATAATTAGGGTCCTGCACAGCACCCAGAACAATTTGGAACATTCTCAAGCTGTAGTATACCCTCAGCTTGCTCCCCTGGTGTAATGGGACCCACTTTTGGTTCTCATTTCTTCATTTGTAAGTGGACATAAGGTTGTATATATTCTAATTTACATGGTCAGGATGAATTAAACCATGAAAGCATCTAGGTTCTTCAGGAGATGATGGGAACAAAGTATATTAGACTATAAATCACTTTTGAAAATGAGAACACAACTTTGGCTGGCTTGTATGACACAAAGAGCTAGTGAGCTCCAGATTGAGTAGTTATAAGAATTTGGCTACTGACCATAGCGACTGAATGTTCTCTTTTTGTTTACATTTGTGATATAAAGGAGAGAGTTTTTTTTACTTAAGACCATAGCAGTTTTTATTTCAAGCAGTTTTAATTTATATTTGTTTATTCAAACATTTATGAATATTTTATTAATCTTTTGTCCATTTAATTGATAATGGATATTTTTTACCAATGCATAATATTTGTATTTATGGGGTACATGTGATATTTTGATACATGCATAGAATATGAAATGATCAAATCAGGGTATTTAGGATATGTATCGCCTTGAACATTTATCATTTCTTTATGTTGAGAACATTTCAAATCTTCTATCTACTTTGAAATTTACAATACATAGTATATTCTTGTTAAAATATTACAGTCACCCTACTGTGCTATTAAACACTAGAACTTATTCCTTCTAACTGTATGTTTGTAGCCATTAACCAACCTCTCCATTCCCCCCACACCCAACACAAACACACCCTTCCCAGCCTCTGGTAACTATCATTCTACTCTTTACCTCTATGAGATCAACTTTTTTAGCTCCTACATATGAGCGAGAACATGCAGTATTTGTCTTTCTGTGTCTGGCTTAATTCATTTAACATAATGACTTCCAGTTCCATCATGTTGCTGCGAATGACAGGATTTCATTCTTTTTTTATAGTCAAGTGTAGTTTTCCATTGTGGATATAAACCACATTTTCTTTGTCCATTCATCAATTGATGGGCACTTACATTGATTCCAATAATGGGTATTTTGATTTGAAATTTGGTATTGGAATTATAACTTGGAAACTGAGTTGTATGTTTTTGTTTTTGTGTTTTTGATATACATACAATGTAGATGGATTTAATAAAGTTTTTCCAATGGAGAAATTAAGTTCCTTCAGCCATGAAGAAGTCCAGATGATTCTTTGTGGAAACCAGTCGCCATCCTGGGCAGCAGAGGATATTATCAATTACACTGAACCTAAGCTGGGCTATACACGTGACAGGTATGTGGTTACTATTTTCTGAGATCAACAAAATTGTTTATATTTCCAAAATTTAATGACAGATTCTCTAAAGAACTATTAATTTATTGCATTGCATTGGTAATTGAGAAAGCAGTGAAATCTCACAATTACAAAGATGAATATCCATTGGTAAGGCTGAGAATACACAAAAAGACAGTTGAATCGCAGCTGATATTAAAATTCCTTTTCTTGTTTTCATTATTTTAAAAATTTCGTAAATTGTAAATCCTTAGGCTATATTGCACTTGTATTAAACTGTAACAGAGAAGTACGAAAATTGTATATATAGCCTAGAGAATTTTAATAAAATGAACACACCTTTATAATTGGTACCCAGAATGAGAAGCAACTCCAAAGCCTTCTTCCCCACCATATCCTTTTCTAATAATTAAATCACTATCTGTTGATTAATTTTGCTTGCTTTTGAACTTTTATGAAATCATATAGTCTGTATTCTTTATGATCTGGTTTCTTTTATTTAACATGATTTTACCTAATTTTTTTTTTGCTGTTTGGCCCTACTGTGATTTGGAATATTTAACATTATGATTATGAAATTAATCCATGTTGTAGCATTATAGTTCATTTTATTGACATGTAGTATTTAATTACATAAACTTTTCACAAGGTAATCATTTTACTGGAATAAAATGGATTATTTCAGGTCTCCTTTGGTAAAGTTAGCCATATTTGGGTTAATTATGCAAATGTATCTTATCCTTTTCTGATTTGCTGACTTTGTTGCATAATCCAAATGATCTTTATACTCCATTGATGCTTACATGCTATCAGTGTTTCAGCTCTTAACATTTGTAAGTGCAAGACAGTCTTTGAGGAATATTTTTAAAGTAGCTGTTATCAGCCCTTTTCATATTTACCAAGACTTTTTAGACAGTGCTGCTCTTCTGACATAAGGATTTTTTTTTTTAAACGAGGGTTATTGCTGATTACAAAGTACTTATAGTGATTTTCTTTTAAATTTATCAACTCAGTATAACTATATTTTTGTTCTTTTAGCCCCGGATTCCTGAGGTTTGTGAGGGTTTTGTGTGGCATGTCTTCAGATGAAAGGAAAGCCTTCTTGCAGTTTACCACTGGGTGTTCAACTCTACCCCCAGGTGGACTGGCTAACCTACATCCCAGGCTCACAGTTGTACGCAAGGTACAAACTCTCTAGCTAATGGGCAATCCAAATGGAATTTATTAATAGTTACTTTAAGATTGAAAGAAAGAAATATTTAATCTCAGTGGTTGTTATATTTGTTTGTTTCTGTAGGTTGATGCCACTGATGCAAGCTATCCATCAGTCAATACATGTGTGCATTATCTTAAGTTGCCTGAATATTCTTCTGAGGAGATCATGAGAGAGCGCTTGCTAGCTGCTACAATGGAGAAAGGCTTTCATCTCAATTGAGCTTTGACAAGCAATGGGAGACATCAGAGACTTTTAAAATACTAGTGAAGCCTCTTGTGTTTGTGTGCAGAGAAGTATATGATCCTCCACGCTAATGACACTTGCCTTTTTTTCAATCATTAAGGCTTTAAGAACATGTGGAATAAGTCCGTTAGCTGCTAATGACAAAACAAATTCTTTACTACCCAGCCAGCAAGTATATAGCACAGAACACTGTGTTGCTTTACAAGGGCTTACGTGACTGGAATAAGGTGGTCCTACTTTGACTGTTCCAAAGAGCAGCTTCTCAGATCTTCAGTGTTCACTGGTAAATTTCTAACAGTGTGTTTGTGTAAAGTTTGTCATTTCATACTCCATACACTACAGTTGCCATCACTGATCCCTGTTTTGCTGGCTTTTAAACTACTTGGTCAAAAAATCCTGCTTCTTTAAAACAGAGAAAGTTAATGAGCATCTCAAACTTTTTCTTTTTCTTTTCCTTTGTAATGATGCCTGCACTATCAGAGTATTCTAGTGTTCTTTCTTTTGTTTAGCGTATAATCATGCACAACCTTTTTATTTCCTTGAGGTGGGAGTATATTTTTATTTCCTAAATGCCGTACTATAAAGATCAAATACTTAAGTGTGTTTAGCTCAAAAATAAAGATATATTAACGGGGGGAAACACTGGTCTAGGTGCAAGGCACACTTAAAGCAAGTTTTACTTTTGGTTGTATTTTCTTTGTATATTATAAACATTTATTTAACTTGTTGCAGTTTGAAGTAAAAAATTTCCAAAATGTATGCTCAAAAATAATCATTAAAATGTTTGCAGCGTACAAATGTGTGTCATGTGACTATTTCACTGCAGTCATCAGACCTAAGAACTAACCAGATACTTTTCATTTTCAATCATTCAGATATAGTTTTCTGAAATTATTACATAAAGAAATATGATTTTCCATAGTATGCACTTACTGAAATTGGAAGGCTAGAAAAAATACATATTCACGCACTTAATTGTGATCCAACTGTTGTGTTCAGTTTTAAAGTATTCTTCAGCTAGAAAAATGGCTAGTTATTTGTGTTAATTTTTTAAAAACCAGACCTGCTATTTACCATTATATTTGGATGGATGTGTAATGTAAGTAAGGATGTGACTATGATCCAAGAATGACTTTTAAATATTGTATTAGTGTGAAAAGAAACCTCCAGGATACAGCTGCTTCCCAGTTGTGAAGAAGGGCCTATATTTCCATTTTCCAAATTCCTGTTATTATCATGTCTGCGCTTATAGGTGAAAGAAATATCACTAGGTCCAATTTAGCCAAATGGCTTTTTTAAGGAACTAAAAGCATGTTTGAAATTTCCCGGTATTTACCTGTTTAAAAGGTACATTCCCTTTCTACATTAGAAGAGACATCTCCCACTACAGTTAATGATTTGAGTACTGTTTTTATTTGCTGCATGAGAATGTTGTGATTGTGTAATCAGAGGCAAAAATTTTTTATTTCACCTTGTCAGCTTCACAGTTCTCTATGAGAATAAAAGTTAAAGCATATTTCAATCTATGACCTATGTTGCAATCCAAAAAATAGTGGTGGTGGTGATTTCAATAAAGTCATGAATGCATGACTAAAACTATATACTAGTGTTAAAATTAAAATCCAGTTTATATGTATAGTGTTGCCATTGTTCAAGTCTCTAAAATGTCTATTGATAGTTAGCTTTTACCAAAACTAGACTGGCACCAGGGTCAGCAAACTGGCCTACTGCCTGTTTTTGTATGGCCCATGAGCTAAGTATGGTTTTAATTTTTTTTAGATGGTTGGAAAAAAATCAAAAGAATAATATTTTATGATGTGAAAATTATATGAAATTTAAATTTAGTGTCCATAAATAAAGTTTTATTAGAATATAGCCACATTCATTCATTGACATATTATTGATGGTTGCTTTTGCACTACAATGGCAGAATGGAGTAGTTAGCAGAGAGCATATGGCCCACAAAGCCAAAAATATTTACTATCTGGCCCTTTATAGAAAAAGCCTGCTAAGCCCTGGTCTAGCAAGTTGCTATAGCAGGTATTGATGAGTTTTATAAAATCAGTAACTGTTTTTGAAATGTTAGGAGTCTTTAGAAAAAGTCCAGGAACAAAGTATTGCTGACCAGTCTGAGACATACATGTTACAAATATGAAAGAGCACTTAAAGACACAGCCTGTAAGTACAGATAGCACTACAGTTCACTTTGTATGAGTCCAGTTAGGAGACATCTACTGGGGTCTCCACATAAGTTCTTAAGTATTTTTTCCCGTGATAGCTACCTACTATTTTTTTTAACTGTAGTAATTCTCTCAAGATACTAAAATCTGTGCCAAGATGTAATTCAACTACTATTTTGGTGTGACCCCAAAATTAATTTTGTTCACTCCCTTGCTACTTCTGGTGTACCAGTTTCAGCAGTTACCTGAATGTGCTACTGATTAAGTGCCTATCAATTAGGACAGTGTTTCCCAACTAATGTGTCTCAGGAAGACCTCCAGAGCACTTTGGTCTGGACTGGGCTTTCCTCAGACCTTGGCTACTTAATACAAAGGTGGATCTATACACACATACCACTCACTGTTCCCACAGGTCAGAAGACTTCCCTCTACCTTACTGAATGAGTCCAAAACAACTCAGGTTTGCTTCTGGAGTCCACTATTTTCTGTTTGAGTCATTATAGATACAAACTTTGAGATATGCAAGTAGATTTTTAGAAAAGGATAAAAAAACTTTAAAAAAGACTTCCACTCCCTCCCACATACGAGAGAGAAAAAACAGCACAGTTCTGAATGGTCGGTCCCTCGATTGTCTCTTTATGCTCTCTTAGAGAATAGTGTTGTAGACGAAAGAACTCTTGAGACATTCCACAGAATGGCACAACATCTTTATGTACCAAAAAATGTATTTCCACTTTCTCCATTGCCCCTGACCTTCCACCACTACATGCACATATACAGTAGACCCCCCCATATCCTCGGGATATGATCGAAGACTGACAGTGGATGTCTGAAACCGAGGATAGTACCAAACCCTATATATACTATATTTTTTCTATACATATATATCTATGGTAATTTTTAACTTTAATTAGGCACAATAGGATTAACAATAGCTAATAGAACAATTATAACAATATACTGTAATAAAGGTTATATGAAAGCTGGGCATGGTGGTGTGTGCCTGTAGTCCCAGCTACTGCGGGAAGAGGGTGAGGTGGGAGGATTGTTTGAGCCAGCCTGGGCAATAGAACAAGATCTTTTCTCTAAAAAAATTTTTCTAATTAAAAAAAAAGTTACATGAATGTGTAACTCTCTCTCTCTCAAAATATATCACCCTTCTTGTGGTCAGTTACTAAGTGATTAATGGGTGGGTAGCGTATGCCCAGTGTGCATATGCTGGGCAAAGGGATGATTCACCTCCCAGACAGGACAGAGTGCAACAAAGCAGGGCAGAAAAGGATGGAACGAGACTTCATCACACTACTCAAGAATGGTATGCAATTTTAAACTTACGAATTGCTTATTTCTGGAATTTTTTGTTTAATATTTTCAGATCATGGTTGACTGTAGGTAACCGAAACCATGGAAAGTGAAACCAAAGATAAGGGGGACAACTGTACATACTTTCACCCAAGACAGTTCTGTATATTCTACTGTTGACTGGTATCAAAAACACATAGAAAGGTTTTGAGGGGATGCAGGGCATTTTGATTCTGTAGTGACCTAGTAGTTTGCTTCAAGACATTCCAGGAGAGAAGGATTCATTTTATGCCAACCTATATAGATATTCTTTTGCATTCTAATTTTAAACTTTGAACTAAAGCAAATTTCTTTAATCAGTATGATTTATGATTTTTTATTTCAGTATGATTATTAGACAAACCCTGTAAAATGTGGCATGAAGGATTGTTGATAGGGTTCTCTTAATGTCTAACCATCCATTATTTGACAGTAACATTCTCTATAGAGTTAATTACATGATGGCATTGTAATTGCTAAGTGCAACTCTAAAAAGAAAGGCAAATTTCACTAAGACTTTATAAGGAAAAAGACATCATTCAGAAAACAATGCTATTCAAAGTGCCATGTGTGTTTAAGTCAATTTTGAAATTGTATTGGCTGGCAAGAGAACTTCCTTCCTACCACCATCCTGCTATTCTTGAATTTAATTTGCAAAAGGAAGCAGAGACCAAAAAGGGTTCCTTAGATACTCAAAATTTAAAGTGGGAAAAACATACTCACAGTTAGAAAATACAACTTGTTTCTCAGTTTACAGAAAAATTTTCTTTGTACATATTTTTAAATACAGTTTTGTTTTCCATTTAGAAATGTGGAAAACACATATTTATAATGTCTTTGGAAGGATACTCCATTCTGCAATTGTGGTCTTCCAGATTCTTCTGGGCTACAGATGTTGAGCTGTATTCCATGGTGTTCGAAATCGATGTCTGGCAGAGCCTTCTTTTCAGCTTTCTGACATCTTATCAAGAATTAGTAGAGGGGCAAGAATTCTTGCCCTGTTAGTTTCCACAATGCAGCCATTTAACACCATCTCATCCAAAATGATGTGTACTTTATCTAAGTTAAACATTATCTAGGGTCATGTTAAAGAAATTAGTTTTGAAGTTACAAAAAATGTTAATATTCAGTGAAAAATAACTTATAACTTAACCTGGAATTTTCCCAGTGTAAATTAGCCTAAGTATGAGGTTTTCTGTACAGAATTCCTGAAATTAAATTTAAATTTGGTATCCACATTAGAAATTAGTACCTTTATGTACATATATATCCCTAGTTTCACCTTGGTGAAGCTAACAGGGTAAGTAGGCATAGAAATGAAACAGCTACCTTTTTTAGCCAATGACAGGAGGAGTCTATTAAGAACTAAAGAATATAGCAAGTAACATTTGACAAGAGAATGAACTGAACTCAAGAACAATGTTGTCTCCCCAGACGATAATAACGATTTGTTGAATACTCGTGTTCTAGGCATCGTGTTGAGTGCTTTACATGTATTTTTAGTCTTCTCTACAACTCTGATGTACATGTGACAGGTCATCCTCATTTTACCCAGGATCAAACAGTCTCAAAGCCATTGTCCAAGGTCACATGGCTAGTAAACACCAGAGCTAGCTTTTAAACCTAAAGCTTGAGCTTGACTGCTCTGCTTCCGGGCTTCTCAGCCCCCAAACCCCTGCCCCAAATCAAATACCTTCACAGTCTTGCACCTTCAGTCATCTCTTCTCTGCCAAACAGATTCAAGTAAAAGTAACTATGAGGAGAAATGAATGAAGAAAGCAAGGTATGACAAAAGTTCTGAATTTTAAGAGAGTACTTCTTACAAATGGGAAGTCACTTGAGAATTATGGGGCCACTTCAGCTTACTGGTGTTCTTAGGAGAAAGTAAGTATAGGGCATGGGGAAAGAAGAAAATACTGTCAACCTGTGATGTTTAGCAAACTAGAAAGAACTAAATACTTCCCTTAAGAACCCCTTTAAGGCCGGGCGCGGTGGCTCACGCCTGTAATCCTAGCACTCTGGGAGGCCGAGGCAGGCGGATCGCTCAAGGTCAGGAGTTCGAAACCAGCCTGAGCAAGAGCGAGACCCCATCTCTACTTAAAAATAGAAAGAAATTAATT
>CAUYRT010096115.1:0-26257 GCA_963574885.1 Lepilemur ruficaudatus
CATGCCTGTAGTCCCAGCTGCTTGGGAGGCTGAGGCAGAAGGATTGCTTGAGCCCAGGAGTTTGAGGTTGCTGTGAGCTAGCTGATGCCACGGCACTCACTCTAGCCTGGGCAGCAGAGTGAGACTCTGTCTCAAAAAAAAAAAAAAAAAGGCCTGTTAATGAATGAAGCATACCAGCATCCCGGGTATGAGCTCTCTGCTGCTGCCTCTGCAGTCTTGGTGGCTTGGCCTCAGCATGGCACCAAGTTATAACCTTGGAAAACCAGAATGGTCTTTGTGAGGTTACTCAGGGACAAGTATGATTTTGCAAAGTTAATGTTTTCTTCATTAAAGTTATAATGATAAAATGCCTAGTTCTTCCTTAAGCTTTCACATACAGATCATATTCTTTTATTTATAAATCCAGAAAATGTAATTCATCACTCTAAGGTGGCTTTTTACAATTCAGTTACATTTCCTTGAGTTTTATCGGCAGGTACAAAATAATATATTCAGATATCTTTTCTTGATTGCTGTTTCTGAGGGTTTATCAATTGTGTTAATCTCAACACATCAACTTTTGGGCTTGTCATTTTTCTTTATGTTTGCTTTCTGTTTCATTATTTCTGCCCTTATTATTATTACCATTTCCTTTCTTCTTTCCTTTTTGCTCTTTTTTTTTTTCCTAGCTACTTGAGAGGCTAAGATCATTGATTTGGATCCAGCCTTTTTTCTTTTCTAACACATATAGTTAAGGCTATAAGTTTCCTCTAAGCACTACTTTAGCTGCATCTCACAAGTTTTGCTATGTCTTTATTATCATTCTCTTCAAAATATTTTCTGATTTCTGTTATGATTTCTTCTTTGGCACATGGACTATTTAGAAATGGATTGTTAAATTTTCAAAAGTTGTGGGTTTTCTAGTTTTCTTTATTGATTTCTAGCTAATTCAACTGTGGTCAGAACACTTATTCTGAATCTTTTCAAATCTTTAAATCAATTCTTTTTTGAGTCCTTTGATTCTCTAGTGAACAAATACATATTCCCATGTATCTCAATAAGTTTTTAAGAGTAATGAATTCTATTAAGTCTTAGTTCTCTTGAATTTTCTAATACTATTTGCAAATTTGGATTTCAACTTAAAATCATAAATTTAAAGCAACTTGTATTTTAAATTGGAATTACCAAGTGAGTCTGTTAATCAATCTAAAGCTATGCTGTCTAATGTAGTAGCCAACAGCACATGTGGTTATTGAAATTTAATTTTTAGCAAATTAAAATTAAATAAAATTTAAAATTCAGTTTTTCACTGAATAGCTATATTCAGTGGCCATATTTCAAGTGTCCAGTAGCTGCATGTTAGTTGGCAGGGTTAGTGGTGACCCTGTTGAACAGCACCAAATAGAATATTCTCATCATTGCAGCAAGTTTTATTGGACAACACTTCCTAGACCCTCCTGTAGGGTGACTGGCTGCTCTGAGTCAGGTGCCCATCATGGTTCAATTAGCTGACAGAGTACTGTGGCAATATCATGGTGATATATGCAAACAGTACCCCATACAAGAGAGCTATTGTGGGAACTCCTTAGAAAGGTATCAAGGGAGAGATAAACATTCTGCAGGAAACTTCCTGATCATTCTTTGTCTTAGTTCATTTTTGCTGCTATCACAAAATACCTGAGACTGGGTAATTCATAAAGAATGGAAGTTTATTTCTTACAGTTCTGAAGGCTGAGAAATCCAAGATTGAGGGGTCAGCATCCGGTGATGGCATTCTTCTTGCCACATCATTTGACGGCAGACGGAAAGAAGGAAGAGAGTGAGAGCAAGGGAGCGACAGAGAGAGAAAGGCAGCAAACTTGCCTTTTTTATGGTGAACTCACTCCCTTGATAATAACATTAATCTGTTCGTGGGGAAAAGCCTTCATGGCCTGGCACCCTTCATGGCCCCATGCCCACATCACCTTATGTATGACAAGTCTCCTAACTCTTTTAGAGGGTAGTCATGCTTCCTTCTGGACTCCCACAGAGGTCTCTTCAGAGGTCTCCCTGTGTTATAATGTGATTACTATACTTCCATATGTGTTTCCAACTCTTGATTATGAACTTCTCAAAGGCTAGGACTATGTGTCTTTTCTGTTTTTGTGACTATAGTGCCTGGCACAGTGCCTGATAAATGGCAGATTTTGGTACTCTGATGAATTAGAGGGAAATTCCTCTGCAAGGCTGTGTGGTATGGAACTAAGAATCACAAGACCTGGATTCTACTTTCCACTCAGTGCCTATCTCTGTGCTCTTTCACAAGTCAATCGCTTTTCTTGACTGTGGCAAGTCAACCAATTTCCTTTTCTTCATCAGTTTCAATGAGGAGGTTGACTTAGATAAGATTGCTTATTGCTCATTTGTCTCAATCCAGTCTGGTTGCTATAACAAAAATACCGTAGACTGGATGGCTTAATAACAAACATTTATTTCTTATGGTTCTGGAGGCTAGGGAGTTCAAAATCAAGGCACTAGCAGATTTGGTGTCTGGGGAGGGCCTGCTTCCTGGTTCATAGAAAGCTTTCTTGTCACTGTGTCCTCGCATGGTATAAGGGGCAAGAGAGTTCTCTGGGATCTCTTTTATAAGGGCACTAATCCTATGCATGAGGATTCCCCCCTCATGACCTAATTACCTCCCAAAGGCCTCACCTCCTAATACCATCACATTGGGGGTTAGGATTTCAATGTATCAATTTTGGGGAGATACAAACATTATGTCCATTGCACCGTTATATATGAATTAGTATTATATAAACAAAGGTGCCATGACCAGGGAAGCCGGGGAAATACTTAAAGATGATAAATGGGTATTTATGTAGGGGTTCACAGAGCCTTTAAAATGCTGAAGTCCATTATGGCACTCCAAGAAATGGGTAGAATGTGCAGAGTTACTCAGACTTATTTGATGGACCATGAAACTGTATGTGTGTGTGTGTGTGTGTGTATGTTTGCATGTATGTTCCCACGTATGCGTGTGCGTAGAGAGAGAGCCATCATAAAGAACTGATGTTTCATGGTTCGTATTTTGGGAAATGGTTGATGAGCTGATCTCTGCAGGATCTTCCAGTTCTACATTTTTATGAAGACGCTGTCCAGAGCCTCACAGTCCCTGGTGCCTGACTCGGATAGTGCTGTAACCGTGAACTCATAGAGCCACACACTTGACCTTCCCCTCCCTCAGCCCCTGCTTCCTCATCTCCCTTCCACTCCCTACCCTATGCTAAAGAAGAAATCAGAGCAACTCTACTTAAAATGTCTGACAGTTGGGAAGGGCCTGGGGTGCGTGTGCATTTAACTTTGACATCTGATAGTGAAGTGATGTCATTGCTAATCTAAAAGAGCAGCTGCTTTGAAAATCAAAGCGTAAGGCAGAGAGAATGATTTTATTTTAATTTAAAATTGATTTTTTCAGTTCTTCCATGTTTGTTTCATGATATCATGGTTGTCACTAGTTAATATATCTAATTTGAGCCATAACTTAATAGACCAGGCTTTCATACACATGAATTCTTAAAGGACAACAGATTATTGGCATTATGTTAATAAGAAAGCAATAACAAGATATTATCCAGAATTCTTATTCCATATATTATTAATGAAGACCTTTTGTGTTGTGGTGGGTCTGATACTTTACAATGTGGGTGCTGAATAGATTAGGAAACATTACTGCCTTCTCAGCAAAAAGGCCCCAGATTAGGCTACATGAGTAGAAAATGTTTGCAACAGGTAACCAAAGTGGCCATGAAGCACTGTGGGACAGGAGGCAATGAATTTATTTTAATCCGAGGTGCCAGAAATAGCAACATTCTCATGGCTAAAGAGTGAAACAAATAATCCTATAGGTTGCTTTGGGAATAAAAAGTAAGAAAAACAGGGTTGCCATGAAGCTTAGTTCTATGCTGTGCTAAATTGCCACATGCCCTGGAAATGATTAACATTGATGTTAAAAGCCAGTGTTTATCGTATGCCTGCCATTGGTCAACACTGTTCTCAGCACTGTACACGCATTGTTACGTTAGATTCTTGTGGCAACTGCAAGGCAGAGGCACAATCTTTGCTCTCAGGAAGAAGGATAAGGACCGTTAGGGGTAAGCAGAGACCTGGGATTTTGAACCTGGGCAGTCTGGCTCTGGGCCCACCCATTCTCATGCTGTCAACACTGAGGATGGAGACCCCTGGCCTTTCAGGTCTGAGCTCTGGGGTTGGGGAGGCACTGCAGATCCAGAAAGCTTCAAGCGTTTCCAATAATGGAATCAGTGGCCTGCATCTCAGAGATTGCTGTGAGCCTGGTCACCGACCTCCCACACACATGCTGGTGTGAGTGTGGTGGTCTAGACATATCTCCCAGTTACGGCGTGACTCTTTATTAAGGGTGGCCATAGTCAGTGGCCATAGTCATGCACTCTCTCAAAGACCACTTTGTTCTGCACGAGGCCAAGGTCATCAGAGGATCGGAGACCTGTAAACAATCACACACGCATGCACGCACACACACACACACACACACACACACACCCCTTCCCTCCTTCTCCCCACACACCTACACACCTCCTCCATCCCCGCAGTCAGCCCTGCACTGCCCTCTGTTTTTCGGGTTCTCTCTTCCCCTCCCACCATTTCTCATCGGAGGCTGGCCTCCTTTGCCCTTGGCAGTGACCTATGCTGTATTAGACTTTGTTCAAAGAGCTTGGGCTACACGTTCACCTCCTAAGGAAGCCCAGTCTTGTTCTCAGGTGAGCGAGGTACACCGGGTTCATCCTGTCTTAGATCACTAAGAGGAAGGGGTCGTGTAACTGAAGGATTCCAACACCCCCCCAATAATGTTGTGGTACCACCTGGCTTCTCCCCAGCCATCATTGGCCTTTGCCAGACACACAGGAAATTTGAAAAGCAAAACACTATTTTCTTCAATCATTTGACTTCGAAAACGGAAGAAATGGTGTAAGGTTGACTTAGCCAATGCCCTTTCTGTGCCGTACAAAGTTCAATGTAGCTGTGATTTAAATACTAATGATAGTTCAGTTTTCGCTTTAAGGAGGCTTTCTGTTTGTTTGTTTCTTTGCAGAATCAGTCAGGAGAGTGACTAAAAGCTTATTCATTTGCAGGGTTTTTCTTTTGGAAATGAACATGCTGGCACAATTTTAATTGGGTTTTAGTTGTTGTTGTTTTAATTCTCACAGTGATGGCTTGGCTATGTCTTTTGGGACTGCAGAGGGAAACTGGCATCTGGTGTTTGAGGATTCTGGGGATTTGCACCATATTTATGTGTAATAACTATACAGTAAATAAACAGAATGAATAATTAGTGAATTCTGAGTTTCTCAGAAAAGAAGACGCCTCTGAAGACTTGGGCGGAAACCCTCTCGCGTGGCGATTCCACGGCGCTCTCACTGTGTCATCGCCCCCGCGGAAACCAGCAAGGACACCTTCCAAGCCGAAATCAAGCACGCCATTAATCAGCATGCTTAGAAACAAATGAGGACGTTTCTCTCGCTTTTGCATTTTCTTCCAATTGCAAGGATGGTGGATTTATATTTCTGAGAATGATCTTTTCCAACCCTAGAGAGATACATTTTGCCTCTTTAAAAATGAAATCTATGAGCTTAAATTTCATTGAATAGTGTTTCTCTGAGGGACTAAAAACTTGAAACTCCAGGAATTGGCTGTATCTAGTGAAATTACATAAACGCATGCTAATACCCACATTAGTTAACACAAGGTGCCCTTGCTTCTAGATGCAACCCAGGCCTAAAGTGAATCTTCCCAGAGGTAAGACCACTTGCGTAATTACCATTTCTTTGATGTGCGTGTTCCTCCATTCACTGATGTTTTTCCTTGCCCATTCATTCGTTCCTGGGGCAATTATTTATCAAACGCCAACTACATACAGGCACCGTGCCAGGCTCTGGGGATACTTGGCTGAGCAAAACCAGACCCAGTTCCTGTCCTCACAAAGCTTGTATCTTATCAGGGGGGTGGCGATCAGTTAATAAAACAGATTGCAACTGTGACTATGAAGGAGAGCTTCTTAGTCTGCTCCAGGTAGCATCACAAAATGCCACAGGCTGGGTGGCTTAAATACAAAAGCTCATTTTCCCACAGTGCTGGAGGCTAGAAGACCAAGATCAAGGTCTCTGCAGGCATGGCTGTTTCCTTGGTTTGCAGATGGCCACCTTGTAGTGGTGTCCTTGGGTGGTCTTTCCTCTGTGCCCTCATATCTCCCACTTATCTCTTCCTGTGTCCAAATTTCCTCTTCTTATAAGTCATTGGATTAGGGCCCACCCAACAGCCTAATTTTAACTTAGTCATCTAGCTAAAGGCCCTCTCTCCAAATACAATCACATTCTGAGGTACTGGGGAGTTAGGACTCCAACATATGGATTTGAGGGAGACATAACTCAGCCCATAACAGAGAGGTATCTAGACAGACAGAGATTTTAACAGGGATAGGTCAGGTAACCAAGCAGGGACCTCGGGTGGCCACCCTGAGGATTCAGTGGGCATTTCCAGGAAGAGGAAGAGCTGACTCAACAAAGAGGAGGGAAAGGGCATTCCAGAAAGAGGAAATTTGCCAAAGCCCTACAGTGGGAGGAATGTGGCGCATGGATGTGACCAAAGCTTTGCAGGTGTTGTGAGGCAGAGTGTGGGGCCTAGGACCGAGCTGACTTCATAGCGGTTCGGGGAGGCTGTGCAGGGCCTTGTAGACCATGGCAAGGAGTTTTGTCTTTTTCCCAAGAGCACTGGAAGACCATCGAAGGTTTTTAAGTGAAGGCAAAGGTGGCATGACTAGCTTTGCCTTTTGGAAGTGCCAGTCTGTCTGTAGGGTAGAGGGGCAGACACATGGGTATCAGAGAACATTCCGCAGAGCGCTGGTTACAGGAAATGCTGCAGGCATCCAAGCAAGAAACGAAAGCGGCCTGGGCTCAGGAGATTGGCCAGGAGGGAAGGAAACGAACAGACTGGATGGATCTATGGGGTCCGAAATGGTGGGGCATTGGGAGGCAAGCGTCGGTGACAGATTAGATGTGGGAGGCACTGGGCAAGGGAGGAGATGCCCGGTTGTCCCCAGGATTTCTGACTTCTGTAACTGGGTAACTGAGGTGCCAGTCAATGGGGAGGAATTCCAGAACAGGCCCACGTTTGAGCTGAGTCTGATCATAATGATGTCAGAAGACGCTAACGGCCACTTGGCCACTTTTTGTTCTTCCACACAGACCCCTTTCCCCTGCGTGTGTGTTCTGCTTGAAACACTCTTTCCCGCTGGTGCTTCACCGCCCACCCACCCTCTGCAACCTCAGCCCCAGAGGCAACTTCCTCAGCAGTGAAGCCTTTGGAATTTCCTAATACAGGGCTCCGTGTTTCTTTCATATACTCTTTCGACACCCGGTCCTTTTCCTTCAAAGCAGTTGTTATGGCTAAAATTACATAATTAGTTGTTTAAATTCTATTTCTCCCACTAGAATGTAAAGTCTATGGAGTCCGTGACCATATCTGTCTAATTAATACAGCAGAGTGGTGTTTCTGGAGCCAGGCTCTGGATTCAAATCCTGTCTACCCTACTTCCTAGTGGTGTAATTTTGGGCAAGATATTTTATCTTGCTGTGCCTCAGTTGTCTTGTATGTAAAATGTGGATTATGATACTACTTCCTTCATTGAATTTTCAGGACTATTAAATAAGTTAATTAGCATAAAATGCGCTTGGCATATCATAAGTACTCAATAAATGCCAACTATTATTATTCATCACTGTATCTGTAACTATTTGATGGACAGATGATCAGATGGATGGACCAACAAATGGATGGATCGAAGAATGGAAGGATGACAGGAAATAAAACATAATCTCTATGAAGCTATCTTGAATGAGCACAGTGGAAATGTAAGGAAGCCCCAGTGGGTATTATGACACTTCATGACATAGCTAAATTCCAAGACATTGAGTCCCAGGAAGATAAACTTCCCTGTACAGTTACTTGTAGGCAGGCCCTTAGGGAATCTCTACCAAGCCTTCTACGATAAGTTATTTGTTACTTGGCTTCAGTAGAGAAAAAAAAGAATCACCACCACCCAACCATCCTGTTCTTAATTAAACTGACTATACACTTATTCACTTAACTGAATTTTTTTTAAAAAAGTTATAATCAGAAATCTAAGTTTAATTTGATTTCAACAACAAATGGATTCATTGACTTAGTCATTCCTGTGTTTCTCCCTGAAACATTTATGGAATTCCTCCTGTGTGTCAGGCACTGGGATAGGCATTAGGTGGTTACAGTCAATTAAAATATTGTCACTGCTCTCAAGGAGCTTAAGAGTCTACATAAACTTTATAAATAGACTTTAAGTAAATGTTTGTGACAGACCTATCTACCTGAACAAAATTAAACAAATACAGAAGCAAAAGCTGTTGTCTGAAGAGGGGCAGCAAACCATGATGGGTCAGCTCGCTCTGACCCAGCCCTGCCCCGGCTCAAGGGGGGAGCCCCCCTGCAGAATAGTCGAAACTGCTCAGTTCCAGCTGCAAGGTATTTTCATCGCTGTCACTGTATTTATGAAAGCAACTCATGTCTGGTATCTCCTCTTTGCCCAAAGGACTCTCTTTCTGTAATTTATTACAAAATTCAAGGCCATTTCATTAGGGGGAAATGCGCCATATCATTATTATAATAACTCCCCCTATTTTTGTTCAATTTTGAAACTGACAATCTAAAGACTATTTTTAGCTCAGTCATGTGAGATTATTTGTTTCCTTGTTATGAGAAGTTTTTCCTTTGGACTAGTTAACATGAATTTTATGCTCACTTATTGTGTCACATGCTCCGATTCAATTTATTTTAAAGCGGATTCTTTGGGGAAAACTGTAAAGCTAATTTGAATTGATTCTTTAGAGATTCCATTTTAAATAAAGTGCTATAAAAATTGGCAGACAAAGTGAAAAAATGGAATTGAATTTTCTTCTTCAGCTACTCATTGGATTCAGAAATCTTGCTTTTTGACACTGCCAAGGGTTTTGATATAATGTTTTATGCAATTTTCATAACATTTATCTTAAAACTCCACTGCCTTTGGTTTGATTGTTCAACTGCAAAATGGTTTCCTGATATTTCCATATAAAAAAGCAGAGTTTTTGCTAAAGGAAGAATTTGGTGCTTTGACAGAAACTTTCTAATATCCACAATGGTACTCATCTATAAAACATCTGGTGGAAAGCAGGTGTTTTAATTCTGGAGTGAACATTGAGCATTTGTGGACAAACTCGTGAAAGGGAGTGTGGAGTAAAACTGCATCCCCGACTTCCTCCCACTTTGTCCAATGTGTATTTCTTCCTTTCATATTTGATGGATTTCCAGCTTAAGGAATGTGCAGGAATAATAGGCAAGATGCCTGATGGCTTAATTTCCTGTCCCCCACAGTCCCCGAGAGGTGCTCGTTGTTCCTCAGGGCAGTGGGCTCCAAGCTAATCAGAAACAGCCGTCGCCAGTAGGAAACTGGGCCCCAGGATTGATCCGGCTGACTCCACGCCATGATTTACATCCTATTATTAACAATCTAATGGAAAATACATAGAGAACACATGTCTGCAATTTCGTTTTGAGACAAACTTGTTTTCTTTGATGTGTTTTTAAAAGGGAGTTTTATTTCACACTGTCTTTTCCCCTGAATTCCCTATATAGTAGCTATCGTTCCTCCTGGCCCAGCTTCGAGGCTAACCGCTGTCCCAGGGAGGGTCTTCACCCGGTTTTGCTCGGCTACCACTGAGCATAGCGTCAAGTACTTGGAGTTATGCCCCTAAACTCAGGTTGGTCTTGAAAGAAGCAAATCATTGTTGCGTGTGTTTCTGTTCAGATTACAGGGAAGATAATTGTGTGAAGCAAATACATTGTCATTCAGGTTTCGGTGAAAGACGCAGACTGAGGCCAATGTCTCCACCAGGCACTCGATGCTACAGCTCATCATTCTTGCAGGACCCAATGAAAGTTTTAATTTTAATTTCTTTTAAAATTGGAGGAAAAATGAGTACAACACTGAATACATGATAATGAATCCAGCTTAGATAATGTCTGTTTTTATAGCAACATAGTAATAAAATATAATGTTTTAAAAAATGTTTTGGATGGTGGGAGGGGTCCTTGAGGACAAAGTGTCTTAGCCTAAGGAAGTCATAATTCAGCCCTGAGCAGAACCGCTATGAGTAACATGAAATAAGGGATCCATTCTAGGGATTAGATTAGATTAGATTACATAAGATTTCTGTGACTGCGGCAGCTGGTGGAGGGGTCTCAGCAAGGTTGTGGAGACCTTGGCATTTGGGCTTGAAGTTGCCCTGGGTCACAAAGCCAGTAGTTGAGAAGGAAAGCTGAATGTGAAGACAGTGCTTCTCAACCGGGGGCAACTTTGCCCCTAGAAGACAGTTGGCAATGTATGGAGACAGTTTGGGTTGTCACAACTTGGGTGAGGGTTACTACTGGTGTCTGGTGGGTAGGGGCCAGGGATGCTGCTAAGCATTCTGCAATGCACAGGGCAGCCCCCATCACAAAGAATTATCTGGCTCAAAAGAGCAATAGTGCTAAGACTGAGAAACCCTTATTTGAAGAAAGGGGGCAACCTGGGAGGACATCTTTCTCTCGCCTCCATCTCCAGTGACCGGGGATAACCTGAAGCACTGAAGAAGGAGATTGGGTGGTTGCTGAGAAACCGCAGGCCTGGCTGCTGCCCCATGCAACCAGGTGAGGCAGCAGATCAACAGCAATGCGCTGGGACTGCAATGACAAGCACAGCAGCCTGCACTGACCTGCGGAGTGTGAGGCTGTGGCTTCATGGTCCACCTTCCAAATCTCATGCAAATTTCTGTTGTGGTCAACCCTAGGAACCCTACAGGGAAGGGAACTCTAGAAAATGTGGTTCCAGCTTCACTAAGTTGACATAGCACAAGCCCCCCATGTAGACCCTGAGAGGCTCTGCCCACTAGCACTTTTCACCTATGATGCAGCCCTGTCTTCACGTCACTCCCAGCCTTGCGTGCATTTAAATTAGATTGGCTCTTTCAATTGTTTTAATCCACAGACACCTGGCACGACTTAGACTGGCAGTTGTGTATCACCATTTTTCTTTTGGAAATAGAGTTGTGGCTGGACACACAGCTGCCCAGATGGAGCCACGTCCCAGCCTCCCATGCCATTAGGGGTGGCCATGTCACTACTACTTGCCGCATGCATGTGAGGGCAAGTGGCGTGCCAATTCCAGAGCTGGACACCTGTGCCTGCAGACACCAGCTATACACGCCCAAACATGGAGGTGACCCAGCTTCAACCAAACCATGGCAAGAACAGAGCAGCAAGATGCAAAGACCCTGGAGGTTTTGCAGTCCGAATTATCCTTGCCAGCAGCATCTTTTTTCCTGAGGAGTTCTGAGTGAGCGTATGAATCACTTACATTGTAAATGGAAAAACCCAACTCAAATTCACTTAAGCAGAAAACGGAGTGTATTTGCTCCCATAATTGGGAAGTCTAGTGTAAGAGTTTTGGGCACAGCTGCATCCAGGGGTTCAAACTATGTCATCAGGGCTCTCTACCTCTCAGCATTAGCCTTCTGTGTGTGTCCAGGGAAGGTGGCCTTGAGAAATTCCTGGCTTACAATTTCCTTATAGCTCATGACCTAGGAGAAGACAGAAGCTTCTCTCTCCCAGTGCGTGTTTGACTATGCAGAACAAATGCTTAATGGTCCTACTGGGGTCACAGGCTCCCCCTTGAACCGGTTGCTGCAAACCCCAGAAGCAGGGAGATTGGAGTGAACCTGTATATCAGTAGCTGTTACAGTGCACTTGGGAAGTTGAGCAGCATTGTTACGAGGCTCTGCAGACAGTGCCAATAATGGGGTAAAGTCAGGAAGGAGCAGTTGGGGTTGAGGGAAAGGAAACCCGGTCTCAACTGGGGTAGTCACAAAAGGCTTCATAGCAAAGGTGGGATTTGAGCTGGGAGTTGAAAGACTGAGAGTTTAAAAATGGGTAAAGAAGAAAATATCATACTTTCGCTCATGCCCATGTTCCAAGGCTCATGCAAGCTCATTAGCCCAGGGGGGTGGAAAGGATTGTGTTGCTTTTCTTCCCTTTGCCACTGGTTCCAGATAAAAAGTATTTCCTTTGAGCACCGAGTCCTTCCATTGACTATACGGAGAATACGGATTGGAGGACAAAACTTCCAGCACTGGCTCTCACGTGTAAAGCAGGAAGAAAACGCCGTGCTTCTCCTCAACCTGGGGAAAGGTTGCTAAGTGTAACTGGCAGTTCTCTTAATCAGTCCAGAAAGGCTTGTTTTATAAATAAATGATTCAAATAGGAACTGACTTACCTTAGGAAACATGCATCACTCCTTTTCATTTTACATGTTCCTAGAACGGTTTCTTTCAGGTTTGGGGTGGAATAGCTTGTAATTTTCATATACCTTTATTAATTTCTAAAACTGCCTAGTGTTAGAATTTAGGAATACATTTTTATGAGAATTCAAATAGCTTAATAATTTTCCAGCCAGTCGGGCTAGCGGAGCCTGTGGCTCGATTCCTGAGGATGGGGGTCAGTCGTTTTGTATGTAAACGCCCCTTTGGGCAGCCAGGGTGCTGTTGCTGGGGTTCAGGAGTATGGTAGGTGGTTTGACCTTAAAAGGTGATGGAGGTGACAGTGGTGACTGTGCTGCTGCTAATAGCAACCGTCGATCTTACAGGTGATGCAGGTAGGATATAAATGCCATCCTCCCTTGCTCTAAGGGAACCGTTACACTCTGTTTCCTAAAGAATCAAAGTTGTTGTTTGATGATTGTAAGAGCATTCAGAGATTTATTGTTTCCTAGTTGTTTAATGATGGAATTATTATTATTTTTGAGACAGGGTCTCGCTTTGTTTCCCAGGCTAGAGTGCAGTGGTGTCATTATAGCTCATTGCAACCTTCAACTCCTGGGCTCAAGCAATCCTCCTGCCTCAGCCTCCCAAGCAGCTGGGACTACAGGTGTGCACCATCACACCTAGCTAATTTTTAAATTTTTTGTAGAGATAGGGTCTCACCATGTTGCCCAGGCTGGTCTCAAACTCCTGAGCTCAAGTGATCCTCCCACCTTGGCCTCCCAAAGTGCTGGGAGGATAGGTGTGAGCCACCATGCCCAGCCTGATGAAATGATTTCTTTGATCACAAAGCTCTTTTTGTTGACCAACCAGTTTGCCCCTTCATGCAGGAAGTGGAAGATGTACCCATGTTTGCTTTAAGCTGAGTCTCTCTGGACCAGTTTGTCCTTAGAGCAGATTGGAAGTGATTCAGCAGTGCAATGTCTGTCATTTTTTCCCTTTGGGGGTAGGGGCCAGGGGCAGGGAGCATAGCACTTCTGTTAAAACTATAATGAATCATATAGGGGTGATCCTGACTGCAGGTGGGTAGGAGCATATAGCCTGTTTAACGTAATTGGGTTGACTTTACAGGTGAAGTAGATTGTATTATTGTTCCCAGTCATTTTCTCCCTAGCCCAATTCCCGCCCATTGCCACGTAGCTTGCAGTGTCTCTTATGGTAGGAATACACTTCTCCACCGCATTGATATTGAGCTTGCTGCCGTGACTTGCTCTGGCCAACGAGATAGGAGCAGAAGAGCAGAAAAGACTGTGTGCAGTAGGAACAGAGGCTTTGGGAGGCTTCACTCTCTTGCTTATGTGTTCCTGTTCTTCTACCATGGGAATGTCATGTCTCCGACAGGTGCTGCTCTTTCAGCGTGGGCTCTCGCATGTCACGTGAGTGAGAAATATTTGTTACTGTGAGCCACTAAGATGTTAGGGTCATTTGTTACAATGGCTTAACCCAGTGAAAGCTGACTGATACAAATGGTCACTTACTGTCTTTAACATTTCAGTGAAAAAGGGTCCAACTCTTTTATAGCATACGTGTGGCTATAGACTACGCTTATGACAAATCTGCCCACGAAAAACTAATCCTAAATATACAAACCTAATAAACTATAGTCAGAAAACCAACAATAACAAGAAGCCAATTCTGCATATAAAATTTGCAAGAGCTACAAAAACGATTGTATCAGAGAGACTACACGGGAAACAAGCATTCTTAGACCATGTTAGTTGGGGTATAAATTACAACACCAGTGCTAGGGAGGATTTGAGGAGTAACACTGTTAATAACAATAGGAGGTATTTATAGAGTGCCTTTATGTGCCAGGCACTGCTATTGTAAGTTTTATTAACCTTACTTGAATTAATAACATTGGTTTACGTGTACTAGTTCACTTAATCCTTGTAACCATCTTGTAGGAGAGGTATTATTATTTAAAAATATATTTCAAAAGCCTTAAAAATATGTATATGCTCTTTGACCCACATCTGGGAATTTATCCTAGGGAAATAATTAAAGATGGGGTATAAAGTTTTATGTAACAATGTTCATGGCAGTGTGGTTCATAATTATGAAACGCAGAAGCAATATAAATGTCCAGAAAATGGGGATCTTTTAAATAAATTGAGCCATTTAAAAGTGATATAAAAATGCACAGTGGACACGAAAAGACTTTTATTTACAGTAAGTGAAAAGAGTGCTTGTAATAGTAGCCGCTAGCCACGTGAGCACTTGAAACGTGGCTAGTTGGAATTGAGATGTGATATAAGTGAAGACTTAGTATGGCCGAAAAACAGACTGTAAGATATTTCATTATTATATTTTATATTGATTGCAAGGTTGATATGATAATATTTTAGAGATGTTATTAAAATCAATTTCCCCTGCTTCTTTGTACTTTTAAAAATGGTGGCTACTAGAAAAACTTAAAATTTCATGTGTTTATGTTAGGCTTTGTGACCACACGTCTCTGTTACAACTACCCAACTGCCCTCTACGGCAAAAGCAGCCATAGATGACATGTAAATGAATGGATGTCACTATGTTCCAATAAAACTTTATTTATAAAAACAAGCAGCCAACCAGTGAGGGCTACAGTTTGCTGAACCGTGGTCTAGGCCACGGTTTCCTAACCTTAACCCTTTTGACATTTGAAGCTAGATAATTGTTGTTGTTAAGGGCTGTCCTGTGCATTGTAGGACGTTTAGCAGTGTCTCTGGTTTCTGCCGCTAGATGCCAGTAGCACCATCCACCCCAGTTTTGATAACCCAGAATGTCTGCAGCCGTTGCCAAATGGAAATCACCCTCCCTGGCTGAGAACCACTGGTCTAGCTTATAACGATTTTATTCCCATGAAAACAAAAACTGTGTGCGCGTGTAGTGTTCTGGAAGGATACACAGCAAGGTGGAGGGATTACATCTTTGTTTTTCCCATCTCTTTGTTTTTATGTATTTTTCTAAATTAAGCATAGGTTACTTATTTAACACATTGACTGCCACACAAAAAACCAGAAACTTCTCGGTGCCACAGTGTTTTATTAGGAAAATAGAATAAAAACTTTGAGTGTAATTTAAAGGTAAACATAAATGGAAAACCAAAATGTATTGATTTCTATTCATTTAATCCATGTTTTTAGAATTAAGTTATCAATATTAATTATAATATGGAGGCGTCCACCTTCTATCCAGTCTCGCTGCCTTAATCACGTCGCCTTTCAATACTCAGTAGGTCAGAGCAGTCGTTCCAAAGCACAAATATGACTGCATCAACCTCCTGTTTAAGACCCTTCATTCGCTTCCCCGCGGCCTTCCAAGTCCAAACTTAGAAAGGTCCACCGGGCAAGCGCAACGCAGCGCTCCCTGCCTCTCCGGTTTCCGCACCTGCTGCAGCCGACAGATGCCCGCGCGTCTCCGCCTGCTGCCGGGGAGAACGTGCTTCTGTTGTGTTTTGGTTTTTGTTATTTTGCCCTTTACACAATATTCTCCCGATCTGCCAGCCTGCTTCTTCCTGGCTTTCCCCGGCAGTCTGCTGGGCCTGGAATGCCCGCCCTGACTCTCGGGTGTGTCCTGTTCACGCTTCAAACTTCTGCTCAGACCTCACCAGCTTGAAATCATCTCCTCCTTGCTACGGCCTGGAAAATAGTAGATGCTCAAGAAATATTTACAGAATGAGCGGGTACCCAATGCTGTGAATTTTGGAATGGGGTATAGTATTACTACGTGAAGAAAGTGCGAAAGGTCGTTATAACTTACACCTGACACTCAAATACACTGACTTTTCAGGAAGGTTCTCAAAGCATTCTGAAGAGCCCTGGCAGGGGAGGAAGGGGGGCACAGAGCCCCCCCAAAAGGCCCCTGATGGAGATCCCCATTTTAAACAGGAATACTTTCGTTTTATCTACGTTATATGTTGGTCTTCTGAGAAAAACCTTGTTTGAACTAGTATTTTATCACTAAGAAATATTTGAAAATCAATGGTGTAAATTATTCAAACAATTAAGGTGAAATGTAATTGCTAGTTGAATTACCCCGTCAAAAAGTTCTCATTTCTCTATGTTTCTTTTTTAAGCAGAATACCACAGGAATATTTTTTTTCCTGGTTTTTCTTAGTGTCTTAGGGACAAATTGGGGGGGGGTAGCTTTAAAAAATTATTATTTTGAATCAGTAATATAGATGTATGGTCAAAAGAAGTTAAGAGAGACAGAAAAGGAACTTAGTGAAAAAGTAGCCTCCCCAGAAACACCCCTGTCCTCCATCCCAGAGACATCGTGGTGGCTGGCTTCAACACGTCATTCCAGAGATTTCTGTGCAGGGGCCACTGCTCTGGTGGGCAGGAAGCACGTTCCCTTGACGGGACAATGGAAGGACAAGTCTTTTCCTAAATGCCACTGACATGGTCTAATCATTACAAACTCAGAGTGGCCTCAAAAGACACCTGGCCCCACTATCCAGTGACTGTCAGGAAGGAGGGCTTAACGTCGACTCTTCCGATATCAGAACCAGTTTTTGGCAGACGACCTCAAGCATTTGCTTGGCTCATGTCCAAATACCCATTTAGGTCAGCTTATTTACTTACCTAGGGGTACATTTTTCTCCTAATACATTAGGGAGGATTTATAAGGAAATTACACTCTTTAAAATGAGATGGCCTGTGGATGCTTTGCTGAATATATTTTTTTAATGGTTAGAGTAAGTATTTGGTATTTCAGTAAGTGGTGTTAGGACAATTCACTCTCAAAAGGTAAAGAAAGGGAAAAAATAGAAAAGAAAAGAAAATTCCTTTTTCCACCATAGAAATAAAAAGATGTACTGAAGACCGAAATGTGGGGAAAATAAGACTATTAGAAGAAATTATAAGAGAACACCTTTGTGAATTTTGGAGAGAAAAGGTTTCCTTTAAGCCAATACAAAAAATAAAAACTATAAATAGAGCTACATCTGATTATTCCTAATTGAAAACCTTTTGTCAAAATAATGCCATGACCAAGATTAAAAGACAAGTGTTAGCCTGGGAGAAGGTATCAATATTTACAGAATAGGCCGGGTGCAGTGTCTCACGCCTGTAATCCCAGCACTCTGTGAGGCCGAGGCGGGAGGATTGCGCGAGGTCAGGAGTTCGAGACCAACCTGAGCAAGAGTGAGACCCCTGTCTCTACTAAAAATAGAAAGAAATTAATTGGCCAACTAAAAATGTATAAAAAAAATTAGCCGAGCATGGTGGCGCATGCCTGTAGTCCCAGCTACTCGGGAGGCTGAGGCAGGAGGATCGCTTGAGCCCAGGAGTTTGAGGTTGCTGTGAGCTAGGCTATTGCCATGGCACTCACTCTAGCCCAGGCAACAGAGTGAGAGTGTGTCTCAAAAAAAAAAAAATATATATATATATTTTATAGAATATCTAGCAGACAGAGGATTATTATCTAGAATGTATGTAATTCCCACCAATCAGGTAGAAAAAGATATAAAACCCAAAGGAAAAACAGGCAAAAGATATGAACTAAGAATTTATAGAAGAGGAAATAAGAATAGACAATGTGTGTATTAAAAATATTCAACTTTATGCAAAATTAGGAAAGTGCAGTTAAGACAATAAATAAGATTTTAGCCTATCATATTGGCAGAAATGTTTAAGTTTGAGAGTATCAGATGTTGGCTAGGATGTGCTGGACTGGTCCTCTCATTCCCGGTTGATGGGAGTGTACATTTATATAGACACTTTAGAGAGCAATTTGGCAGCATCCTGCAAATTTGAAAATGTGCATCCCCCATAACAGCAATTACAGTTCTAAGTATTTACCTTAGGTATTTACTCCCACAGGCATGCACAAGGAGCCATGTGCAAGGATGTGTATTTGTGCTTAGTTTCCATCTAAATGTCTATCATGAGAATGGCTGAAATATGAGGTATTTGGAGTTGGTGGAATACTTTGCTGCCTGTAGTGGTTTGCTAGGGCTGCCATGACAAAGAACCACAGACTGGGTGGCTTAAACTACAGACATTAATTTTCTGACAGTTCTGAAATCTTGAGGTCTATGGTCAGGGTGTCAGCAGGGCTGGTTTCTTCTGAGGCCTCTCGTCGTACACATGGCCACATTTTCCGTGTTCTCATGTGGTCTTTGCATGTGTCTGTATATTAATCACCCTTTCTTATAAAGATACCAGTTATATTGGGTTAGAGCCCACCCTTGTGGCCTCATTTTAACCTAATTGCCTCTTAAAGACCCTATCTCCAAATATAGTCACATTCTGAAGTACTATGAGGGTAGGACTTGTACGTCACAAATTTTGAGGGGGACACAACTTAGCTCATACACTGCCCCTGCAAGCAATGAGTGAGATCCACGTGGAACAATGTGCCTCCATCTCAGAAAGCAATGTTGAAAGTGCATGAGGCATAATGGTACATACCATGTGATACCACTTCCCACTTATAGGCATGAAACACACATCACACACACAAACCCACACATGTAAACATTTAAATGCTCTGAAAGGATCAATTCAAACTCATTAGAGATTGCCTCTGTGTTGGCTGGTTCAATAACACTTTAGCTGTAGTGTTATTTCTTTAAAAAAATTGGAATCAAATACAGTGAAATGTGAAAGGTTTCTAATTTTGAGTAGTAGAATATGCAAGTTTGGTTATAATATTCTTTATATTTTTCTGTATATTAAATTTACTCACCTACTCCTGGAGATACTTTAAATTTACTTTGGGGTGAAGTCAAACCGTGACAGAGCTGCACAGCGGAGCTCTATTTCACCTTGACCTCCCTAGAAAAATGTTGCTCTTTCTGTTTGTATTTTGGTTTCATGCAACTGTGGGATGCTATATATGGATCAACCCTTTTCCCTTTTGAATTTGTTATAGAAAAGTGGTCAGTCATCTTGTCTACTACCTCACACTATTTCTCCCTTTCCAGGACTAATTTATTCTGGAAGTATTTTTATGAACTGACTAAAATCCTTTTAGAATGAGGAGGAGCATGAATAAATAAATGAGCATAATATCAAAAGCACTGAATATTTCTCTGCTGGTGGATAACAGGCTCATGCCTATGAAGGATGAAAGCAACTTTTACTGAACTTCTACCCTGTGCCAGGCCCTCTGCTAGAGGCTTTAGACATTGTCATCTGAACTTCATTTTAATTTAATTTAATTTAATTTTTTAGAGACAGGGTCTCACTCTGTTGCCCAGGCTGGAGTGCAGTGACATGATCATAGCTCACTGCAACTTCGAACTCCTGGGCTCAAGAGATCCTCCTGCCCCAGCTTGGCTATGTTGGTTTTGTTTATTTGTTTGTTTGTTTGTTTAGAGACTGGGTCTCACTATGTTGCCCAGGCTGTGAATTTTAATTTTCACAATCTTATGAAGCAGGCTGTGAGAAAGGTTAGGTAACCTGTCTGAAGTCACATATAAATGACTAAACCAGGAAGCCACAGTATTTTTTGATTGTACAGAGAAAGGAAGAAGGGAAGGAGAGAAGTTTGTGTTAATTGGTTGAGAATCTACATCCCGTGCAACAATACTGTGAACCAAGTATTTTCCAACCCAATTTAGAAATGAGGGGACTAAAGCCCAGGGAAGTTAAAAAAATTATTTCTTTGCTCAAGATGACCCAATAGATGAATCTAATAGGTAGGTCTATTTCTAGAATGAGAGGAACATTCAAGAAAAGGAGCTTCCATGGGAAATACATAAGCTGGCCCTAATTCTTTTGCCCCACTGTATTAGTTTGCTAGGACTGCCATAACAAAGTACCACAGACTGGGTGGGTTAAACAACAGAAATTTATTTTCTCACAATTCTGTAGCTAGAAGTCTGAGTTTAAGCAGGGTGTGAGCAGGGTTGGCTTCTTCTGAGGACTCCCTCCTTGGCTTGGAGGTGGTCTCCTCTGCGTGTGTGTCTAAGTCCGAATATCCTCTTATAAGGATAGCATCATATCGGATTAGGACCCACCCATATGACTTTATTTAAACTTAATTACTTCTTTAAAGACCCTGTCTCCAAATACTGTCACATTCTGAGGCACTGAGGGGTTAGGATTCCAACATATGAATTTTGGGGAGACACGATTCAGCCCATAATACTCATCGTTTATAACTAGGCTCACTTCCTGCTCAGCCCAAGCTACTCAGGAATTTGATGTTTTTAGGAAGCTTCTATGATCCGGAAAGGTAGCTGGTAGTCAGAAATAAAAAGAGCCCCAAGTCATAGATTCCAGAGGCATGATTAGGAAAAGAGCTGCCCTTTTCATGATGAATAATTCCTTATGGACTAGTCTCCATTTCATTTGATTCAAGTTGCATCTTACTTCAGTTATCCCACTGTTAAAACGTTCAAACACAGCTGAGAATAGAGAACCTATTTCTTCACTGCATGAATGAAATTATGGAGCACCCAGATGAAAGCAACTTGTGTTTCCTGCCCAAATTTAATACCAGACTTGAAAGGGACAAGCAAGTGTCAGCTTGAATTGGTGGTTCTCTTAGATATTATTTATTCACGTGATCTATTGCTGGTGGTGGTGGGGTCTTCCACAAAGTAAATGGAATGACTTCCTACTTCTTTGTAATACAAATCTTACAGAAAAGCCACTCTTTGTTCAACACTCAGGCCCCTCTGTGACTATCCGCAGAGGATGTGAGCTTTTCTTGCAAGTGATCTTTATCTGTTTTTGAGATCATTCAGCAGGAAAGAAAATCTCGCCCCCACCAACTTAAAAAAAAAAAAAAAATCTCCATTTCAGAAGTAACACGTGGCTTGGGACACTGTTGTTCTTCATTTTTATTGACTTTCTCTCTTGGCACGTATTGAGTCTCACAGCTTTAATTATCACTTATATACAGATGATATTCAAATTTACACTTCATTTCCAGCCATTTCAGATGATGTCACCCTCGCCCCAAATTTTGGCTCACGTCTTGTCTTGGATAAGCCACAATTTTCTCTGATTGAATATGGATGAGATGGAGGCTTTGCAGTTTAGTTGTAAATAAACTCTAAATGCATTGGAGTTAATTTACCTCATTGATATCCTGCCCCCAACACCCAAGCTACGAGCAAGGGCGTTCAGTGTCTCCGAATTATTCTCCTCCATTCATCAGAGACTACTCAGCCAAGGGTTTAATCTTCACAGAATATCTAAAGACATTTGACAGTTTCCATCACTCCCAATTTTGGCCGGAATTCTGGTTATCTCACGGCTGAAATTTGGCCATGGTCTTTGGAAAGGCCTCCAATGAGCCTCCTGTTTACCGTCTACTTGGAATGTGGCTGCCCTTTGGCCTTGCGCTGTGTACACAATCCCAAGACCTTATTTTCTTTCAGGCAGCTGTGCTAGTTTCTTGTGCACTGAATAAAATGTAATTTGTTAAGATCTTGGCCAGATTCTCCGCCTTCACATAAACTATCTTTTGAAATAACTTAAAACGATGGTCTCTGTCTCTCAAGAGTTGCTTGCTGTTTTGTTTCATCATGTTGTTGGAGACATACTCTGCTAACACTTGGATGGGTACTCACAGAACACGCTATCTGGAACAAAAATGTATATTTGAAAACAGTAGGATGATTTCATCACAGGCATTAGCCGGTGAGAGCCTGACACGTAATAAGCAGTTAGCACTCAATAAATACTTGTTGAATCAAGACGGAGAAAATGAATTTATAATCCTTTGACCCATTTGTGGTTTTTGCTGCTGTAGTAATTTATATTTTTATCTGCCTCTTAGATGATTATGTAACTGTTTGTGTCGTTATTATTTCAGCTAGAACATATTGGAAATCTCCATTAACATAACTGAAGGGTATAAAATAGAATGTTTGGAGTTGTCAATTAGCCGATTTGTCTTGTGTTGCTTTTCTTCATTATTTCAGTGCTGCTAACGGTTCATTCAGCACATTTTAATTAAAAACAAGCATATGTGGGTCTGCTAAGAACTCTAGTGTCGGCGAGCGTAGTTAGGCAGGGATGGCAAATATTTCGAGCAGTGACCATATGATATCTTCCATTCATCTCGGCAATAATCCTCCAAATCTAATTATTGGAAGGATGGCAGCTGCACTCGGTTAGGCTTTTCTTTATTTTTACAGAGATGTATTTCTTCAGCCTGTTATATTGGAGAAAATCAGCTGCCGCTGGGGCCCTTTCCAAGGCTGAAACCCCAGCATCTACAGGACTTTCTCCCAGTTGTTGTCATTTTTCCGCTACCCATTTGTTCCTGCCTATGTGCCTCTGGCCTGAAGTTGTTCCAAGGCAATGCGTAGTCTTCCGACAAGATCTCTGTCTCTGGTTATATGAATATGTCAAGTGTATTACTGTGGCTTGAAGGTGTAACCCCGGAGCAGGTGTCGGCAGGGAAGCTTTGTTGGTGGGCGGGCGTTACCTGCATGAAGTTACTATATGTTGGGGTCTGGTCTTCAGCTCTGTAGACTCCGAGGCGTGATTCTGTCAGTGTTAAGAAAATAGCATAGTCTCTTACTAACCGAGGGCACAGAGGAGAATGTATTCATTTAAAATCAGAATTGTAGCAATTGAAAAAATGTTCACTCACACTGAGTGGCCCAATGTTGAACTAAGTGAGAATGAGGACTCTGGAGTCAGACTGCTTGGGCTCAAATCCTGTTTGTGCTGCTCACTAGCTATGTGACCTGGAGCCACATGGCTTCATTTTACTAAGTGTGGCAGACAGACTTTCAGGTGGCTCCCATGATCCCTGCCTCTTTCTGTTTACTAAACCCCTTGTGTCACAAGTGTGGTTGGGACCTATGACTTGCTTGGAAGGCGGCAAAGGTGATGGGAAGTACATGATTGTGTAAGAGCACAGCACCCATCTTGTTAGAGCCTCTCTCTCTCTCTCTTTCTGTGTCTCTCTCCTAGGACACATGCCTTCGGAGCCCTGAGCTGCCATGTAAGAGCTCAGCTACATTGAAACCACCATGCTGGAGTGACCACATGGAGAGAACAAATAGACAGAGATACCCAAGGAGCCAACTCTCTTCTCGCTCCAGCCCCCAACTATTTGAGTGTTCCTGGTCCAGACCCTAGACATGTGTATGAAAGAGGCTTTCGAGATGATTCTAGCATCACTCACATGTCGACTGCAACCATAGAAAGACCCCAGTGAGAACTACCTAGCTAAGCTCAGTCAATTCTTAGAAATGTGTGCAAGAAGAAGAAATGACTGTTATTTTAAGCTATTGTTTTGAGGTTGCATCTTATGTAGCAAGGGAGAACGTAAAATACATACGTATCCAAACTCACATTTGTAAGTGTATGTTATATATTCCTACAGACCGATATTCTGCTTTATACACACATAGTCACATGGGCTTGATAACTAGTAGGATCAATGCTATTGTCAGCTTTACCTGTTATGTCATAGACACTTGCCTTCCTTAGGATCAGCATGCATGGTTTTGATTATTTGCAAATCCAAGATCTTCGCCTTACAGTCATTTGTAATTTTGCTGAGCCATGAATTGGAGTCACAGTCTTGTGGGTGGGAGTGAGTTTCTCAGCTAGTGAGTGATCCTAGCTGACTACCAGCATAAACAGAGTTTTGTTCTCTTCTTATAGTTCCTTATGCAATAAATTTTATGATATGACGTTTTCTTAAGAGATTGAATCTTGCTATGTTGCACAAGCTGGATTTGAACTCCTGGGCTCTCAAGTGATCCTCCCACCTCAGCTTTCTGATTAGCTGAGACTGTAGGCATGTGCCACCATGCCCAGCTTGATGTGATTTTTTTTTTTTTAATGCTTTGTTCCTTTGTCAAGAAAAAACCAGTTGTGCTAGTCCTAGTATTAGAAATAAAGAGAAAATAAAGAGGCCTGAGAAAGACAGATTTCCAGCCTAATAGCAATTTCAAAGGACAGAATGTCAAATGTGACGGTGACTTGATTTTATGATGTGAAAACAGTTGGAGGATGTGATCCCAGAACAAGGAAGCATAATTCATTAAGCCATTTTGGTGAGAATCTGACCAGAATATGGTAGCTTATAAAGTCATTAGAAGCTTCAAGGCATCATTCGTATTTTTCAGTTAAAATATACTAGATTTGGGGAGGAGATGACATTCTGCAGTTATTTAATATGTTCACCAATGTGTGGGGTATTTGAAGGTGTAGGGACATCAACTCTTGAATGTCAACAGAATGTAGTTCTTAAATTTTATAAATGAGATGCTCTCCTAGGCTTGTGCAACATTGAGAAAAGTATGTCATTGTCCTAGCCCTTGAGATGTGTGCAGTTTGTCCAGGTGATGGGTGCGGGGTAGGAGAGACAATAAACAAATGACAAGTGAACTAATACCACGTGTCACATATGGTGGTGAACATGGCCCGTGATTACTTGGTGTAGAAAATAGGGCTGTTAGTTGAGAGGAGAAAGAGAAAGAACCCGAGATTTCACATAGGATAAAGTCCAAGCTCTTTGGCCTGGCATTTCAAGTCCTTATAACAAGCTGGCCCCAACTTTATCTCCAACCTTCTCTTTCACTATCTTTGTAAAACAGCTCTTCCAGTCCATTGGGTTAATTCCTTGAGAAATACACCTGCTGGTCTATGGCCATACCACCCTGAACACGCCCAATCTCGTCTGATCTCAGAAGCTAAGCAGAGCTGGGACTGGTTAGTACTTGGATGGGAGAAATACACCTGCTTCTCACTCTATATCCTATTAATTTAAGGAGTTAGAAATACAATGAAAAAGAAATTAGAAACTTTACACACATGCAAACATATACATACAAAATAATTTCAGAATAACATAATTTAAACTGCCTGCCTTTTTTAAAAACTAAATTCCTTATTAGTAGTGAGTATTAAAAATTCCTAGGTCTGAACTGCCATACCATACTCCTTTCCCCTTCCGGCCGACTGGAGTAGAGTCAAGGCCTAAGGTGATGTTCGAAGCTACATATTGATGGCAGGGCCTGGTAGCAGCCTGGGTCCCTGAATGACTATGTTGGAGGAAGTGGTCTAGCAACCAGGATTGTCCCATCAAACTGTTACATATACAAGAAGTAAGCTTCTATTGTGGTTAGCCTTTGACCTTCGGAGTTTGTTTATTCTAGCAGCTAGCTTCTTAGACACTTTGAATCACCTTAACCAATATGGTCAGTTCATATAAAGAAATGGGAAAAAGCTATCTCTATTAGCCTCAAAATACATATTGCCTACTGCACTAATAAAAGCTAACAAGATGATATACATCAAGAGTATGGACTCTGGCACCAAACTGCAGGATTTAAAGCCAGTTCTACTGTTTACTGGCTATATAATCTTAGACAAGTGTATTAGACAGAGTTCTTCCAGAGACATAGAACCAAAAGGATATCTATGTATCTATATACATACACACACACACACACACACATATTTTCAAAAAGAGAGAGGGCGAGCAATTGGCTAATATGATTGTGGAGGCTTAGCAAAATCTGCTGGGGGTGGCTGGCAGCCTGGAGGCCCAGGAAAGAGTCGAAATTCAAGTCCAAAAGCTGTCTGCTGGTGAACCAGGAAGCGCTGATGCTGCAGATGGAGTCCGAAGGCCATCTGCTGGCAGAGTCTCCTCTTGCTCGGGGGAGGTCATGCCGTAGTTCTATTCAGACCTTCTACTGATTGGATGGGGCCCACCCACATTATGGAGGGCAATTGGCTTTACTGAATGTCTACTGACTTAAATGTAAATCTCATCCAAAAATACTCCCACAGAAACATCCAAAATATCTGGACGTCAGGCCCAGCCCAGTTGATACATGAAAGTAACCATCACAGGAAGTTACTAAATCTCTTAGTGCCTTAGTTCCCAACAGAACCTTCCTACTGGGTGAAAATGAAGATGAAATGAGTCAC